>JAAEAF010007462.1:38386-59663 GCA_011037195.1 Triatoma infestans | reverse complement strand
ATAGTATCGCTTTTGTTTTGTACAGGTTAGTTGCAACGTTCGATAAAACTATTGAACTGACCAATAATATTGTCGATATCCCCTCCAATTCTCAGTATTGATAGAAAATCTGAATTTCATCAATACTCTTGTCACTACTGACCATCAATACATTTTTTTCACGTTACACGATCAATATTATTGTCAATACTCTAAAGTATTGTCAATATTATTGATCGTGTAAACGCCGCTTAAGTAAGATATATTGTCTCTATATCTGTACCGGTTAAGATTCCACGTTTAAGCGAAATCGTGCTGATTGCAAAAAAAAATCCCAAAATTCCCAAAAACTTATTCTGTAAAGAACGCATTTCCTGTTATCCAATTTCCTTCCGAATTTGGAATTCTGACAATGCTTACATAGAACCATACATTATACTGAAATGGTACTTTGGAGAAAAAACTTAACGCTACTGTTCCTCTAGAACCTGTAAAAATCAATTCCTTCCGAGAAAAAAAGAAGTGATAAATATAAATGCATAATATCGTACGAAGTTTAAAGAAAACAATGAAAACCCTAAAAAAAAAAACCATTCAGTAAAATCGCACTTCCAATAAATGGTTTTTGCCCGAAACCTTCATATCAAATACGGTGGTAGCACCTAAAGTATCCAAGTTTTTGAGGTACCTGCATTTTTCATTTTTTGACAAAAATTTTTTATACACAGACCAATCGCTAAAAGCATTTTTTCTTAATTAGGGGGGGTTTCAAAACATGTATTTCCGGTGAAAACTCAATTTCGAATTATTTGATACGATCGTATTACTTCCTCTTACTAGGAGTAGGAGAAAGAAAAAATCTGGTGTGAAACACTCACACGACTTTCTCTCATAGCATTTTTTATTTTTTTAATTCAAGGCGCGTTATCACCTATGGTCATGCGCGCCTGGAGACTTCTCAGTGCACTGCCGGCCTCTGGGACAGTGTTCTCAAAGTTAGAGACAACACTGTACATCACCGGACAGCGAGCTGTAGAGGCTCCTAGGAAGAAAAATATCTAAGGGTAGCACAGCTGGACTCGAACCCGGATCCTCCGAGTGGGAGTCCAGCACGCTAACCATTTAGCTATACCTTTCCTTGTTATTGCAATTATAACAATTTTAATGGATACATTTTGGAAGATTGTAATGGGAAGAAGGATTTAAGGATCTGATAAAAAGAGGAATAGAATGGTGTGGGTTTAACGGACTTGTCAAGGATAGACAAAAATGGACTTCCCTCTAAAAACGCCCCCCCCCAACACTGTTTAGGCGGTAATAATGAGGGGGGATAAGACTATGATAATGACTCTATATACCGTACAAATACAAATGCCTATTACTTTTATTTGAAAATATTTTGAATTTTATTTGAATTGTATGAAAGCTATTCGGCTGGCGGTTCATTGGGTAGCAGGTGTCCAAGCCGTGTCTTAGCCTACATTCCACGATCATTACTATGGCTGACCTAGAGTCGAGATTGCTGCGGTGTTGACTCTGCCTCTTCTTATTTTGCCTTCCACTTTCCTTAAACAATACATTTCCGAGTCTTGGATTTTTTTTATTTTTTTTTGTATTTTATTAAGAAATCCACAACTATACAAACAGTATTATAAGTGAATATGATGGTAGTCATATAAAAGGGCGTGAATGTCTTGTTAGGAGATGCCTCCCAGTGGAGGTGCTCCCTAATTATTAGTAAAAAATGCTAACAAGAAGTAGATGGTCGCGCGGCCAATGGCGTTTCAGTCTCCTGGAAAGGTTGTGTGGAACAGAAAGAGAAGAGAGTTGTTGGACTAAAGGATTAGAATGGTTGGATGTGAGGTCATGGAATTTCTTATAACGTAATTTTATGAACTGATGGACAAAAGGGATTTTGAGGTCAGTGTGAAGGTTTAGGTTGAAAACATAGAACGGGACATTGGTAATTCTTCTGAGGGTTTTGGATTAAAAAGCTTTGAATGCGATAGGAGTTGGAATACTTGGTCGAACCCCAGACCTCGCATCCGGTATGTATCCAGAGGGGCTTTATAATAGTGTTGTAGATAAGACTTTTGTTTTCAAGGGAAAGTTTAGAGAGTCGGTCAAGTAGTCTCGAGAGAAGTTTGTAACGTCTGTTTAGTTCAAGTCTTTTTAATCGGATTCCAAGTAAGTCTTTTGTCTAGATAAAGTCCTAAATATTGGACTTTGTCGACTATCGGTATTATGGTCCCATGAAGGAGGATGGGCGAAAGAGTAGCACGACAGAGGGTGAAGGAAATGCATTTACTTTTAGTGGGATTGACCTTTATTCTCCACCGGATAAGCCAGTCTTGTAGAGAGATGATATGGGATTGTAGTGCACGGGATGCGGAAATAGGATAGCAATAACACATGTGTCATCAGCGTAGGAATGAAGGATTGTAATTGTAGGAAAGAATTGTTGAGTCTTGGATTTTAGACATATATTTTTGGAAGACAAAGCCCCAAGATTCAGTGGAATTATCGATCTGTATTCCAGCCATCTTTATTACTTTACTCACTTCATGGCAATTTAAGAAGCCACTACTGGATACATCCTGCTTGCAGCTTTTATTCTTTCGGTAATATATAGAGATAAAATATAAACCTCCATTTTTAAGCAAAAGTATTTTTAATTAAAGTAAATTGTGAAAAAGTATAAAAAACAAACCGGGGGAAAAAAAAAATCAATTAATCTTGTTTCTTTAGATATTTTATTTACACCTCACTCACACACACACACACGCAAACACAGAGAGAAAGAGGGCATAGAATTTTAACCAACCAACCAATAAATTTGGTTGATAAATTACTGAGTGATATAATATAATATACCTTGTAAAAAAAATATAAGCAGACCATAAATAAATTCAAATTTCAGGATTACGGAAGTTAGGAAAAAAATAAAAAAAATAAAGAAATAATAAATGAGAAAAAAATAAATAAAATATATCTAGGCCAACAGGTGAATCAGTAAAATGATTTTATATTGCGAAATAAAGCTTTATAAAATAAAAAAAAATTACAATTTAGCACAAATATAGGTATAACAATAGCTGGACCATAGCCATTAAAAACTATATTATAAAAGTTAAACTGGGGGGGGGGCATCGTCTACTGCCTCAAACAATAAATAGTACTTTATGGTGAATCGGTGGGGTGAAACTGTACCACCACCCTCTTAAACTTGGGAACAGGCCAACTTTATTGTATAGATGCGAGAGAGAATTCATTCTTCTCTTGAATAAGCGGTAAAAAAGACATTTTATTAATCACAGTACGTAATGGTATATAAAGAAATGTTCAGTTCTCTTTATTTTTAATAATAATATAATGGTGTTGATGAGGAGAGAAATTGGGATTGATTAAATTAGACGAGATATAAAGACACTGTTATAATATGGCTATAAGCTTACACAAACTGCACTAGCCGTAATGATTTTATAGAGTAAAAGGTGATAGATTGATTGATGTCTAGATCTCTTACTGGCCTATATACAGGTTCTCCCCACTCTAGCCTGCTTAAGTGAGAGAGTACGAAAGAGAGTCTGTTTTCTCTCGGTCGGGCTTGTTTCTCTCTCTCTCTTGCTGTTACAATAATATTTTATTCTTTTTTACTTTCTCTTACTCCTAGTAAGAGGAAGTATTGTAATCATGTCAAATTTTCGATATCGAGTTTTCACCGGAAATATCCGTTTTGAAGTCCCCTGAGTCCAAAAAAGTGGTTTTTAGCGAATGGTCTGTGTGTGTGTGTGTGTCTGTGTGTGTGTATGTATGTGAACAGCATAGCTCAAAAACGAAAAATCGTAGAAAGTTCAAACTTGATATTACGTTTAGGTATCACCATGGGATCTGACGGTGCGTTATGTGTCAATATTCCTCAACCGGAAGTACCACTTTACTAGTTGTTTTTTTTACGTTTTTGCAATTTTCTCAAAAATGGCTCCGAAGATTTTCTTTAAACTTGCTATATCAACTACACATACAAAGAGCTACAACTTTTATTTGAAACATTTCTCCAGGAAAATTCATTTAAGGGCACTTCTGGGGGAGGGGTGGGGTTAGGTTTTCATCTTAACTGCTGTTTCAGTATATTAGACAATTCTGTCATCTAAATAATGTTAATTAGAATTAAATATGTTGTTGAAATTCCGAGTTTGAAAAAAAATAGATAACCGGAAGTGCGTTTTTACTGAAATATAATTTTCAGTTTTCTGGTATTTTCTCGAAAATGGCTCCAACGATTTTCTTTAAACCAGCGTTGTTAACTATACATATAAAGAGCTACAACTTTTATTTGAAACTTTTCCCCTGATAAATTCATTTAAGGGGACTTTTGGGGGAGGGGGGTTATGTTTTTCTTTAAAATGCTATCACAGTTGATTATACAATTCTGTCATCCAAATTGAAATAACTAGAAATTAATATATGACCCAAATTCCGAGTTTCAAGGAAATTAGTAAACCGGACAGTTTTACTGGACAGTGTTTTCACTTTTCGACGAATTTCATTAAATTTGGTACACTAACTATAAAATTTGTCAACTCTATATTGGACTCAACATAAAATTTGTCAATTATAATTTTGAGTACTGGAGTAAGAGAAAGTTGTGTGAGTGTTTCACACCAGATTTTTTTGTTTTAGTCTTAGTGGGGCTGAACTAAGATGATTTTATTAGATTTGTGAAATAATTATTGTTGTCTTTCATTTAATTGTCTAGTTTCATAAACATGCGATCATTTACAGCTTTCATAACGCTAACTTTATATCTGATGCTAAATCTAAAAATAAAATTGGCACCTTGATACAAGTACTTATAAAAGTCTGATACAAATCAGCTTCAATTAAAGTTGATATAAACAACAGATATATTTTAATTTAATAACAATAGAAAGTTAAAGTCAAAAATGAACAGTTTATTGTTACAAACCAATAATATATGGTCCGACGGTTTTACGTATTTCTTTAGAATACTAAGTATCTACTAAACTTTTTATCAACAAGCTGTCGTAAGAAAAAAAAAACAAAGGAATTCTACGAACGTAATATATTTAAATTGAAAGTAGGAAAACGGAAATAGTAAATTGGAAATAACGTGTGTATTTAATATTTAAAATTTAATTATAAGAACATAAAAAAAAAAAATGGGCAATTTACTTTCTTTGTAAAAAAAAAAAAAATAATTAAATAATTAAAAAGCTTTCTAGTAATAATTATAGATTTTATTCATTCAAATTATAGCCCATTACATATTATATCGATAATGTAAAAAAAAGTATCTTTTTACTACAAGAATTTTTAATAAAATTTTTCAAGTAATCTAATTAATAGCCCCAACCGGACTTCCGCACTAACATATTATAGAAATTCTATTGAAACTAGCGGATATAATAATTTTCTAAAATTATAGGTTTTTAAAATCATGTAAAAGGAAGGGCCTAAAAAAAAAAAAAGAATTATAAAAAGGAGGGGATTTGATTGTTGCTTCCTTGCGTATAATCTAGAATTTTGTTCTTCGTTATTATAGTTGAAAATATTAAAGAATAATGAAGAAAAAAAAATCTGGTGTGAAACACTCACACAACTTTCTCTTACTCCAGTTCTCAAAATTATAATTGACAAATTTTATAGTTTGTGTACCAAATTTAATGAAATTCGTCGAAAACTGAAAAAAATGTTAGTAAAAGCGCACTTCCGGTTTACTAATTTTCTTGAAACTCGGAATTTTGGACATCTATTTATTTCTAATAATTTTGTTTGGATGATAGAATTGTATAATCAACTATGATAGCACTTTAGGGAAAAACATAACCCCACCCCACCCCTAAAAGTACTATTAAATGAATCACAGAGAAATGTTTTCAATAAAAGTTGTAGATCTTTGTATGTTTAGTTTATGTGGGAAGTTTCAAAAAAATCGTCAGGACCATTTTTGAGAAAAACGCGAAAAAATGGAAAAAAAATCATTTAGTAAAGTGGTAAAGTAAACAAACAAACGCACTTCCGGTTATCCGATTTTTTCAAACTCGGAATTTCAACAACATATTTAATTCTAATTAACATTATTTAGATGACAGAACTGTCTGTCTAATAAACAAAAATAGCACTTTAGATGAAAACCTAACCCCCCTCCCCATAACTGTCCTTAAATGAATTTTTCCTGGAGAATGTTTAAAATAAAAGTTGTAGTTCTTTGTAAGTGTAGTTGATTTTCCAAGTTTAAAGAAAATCGCAAAAGAGTAAAAAAAAAAAAACGGTTGAGGAATTTTGACAGATAACTTACTGTCAGATCCCATGGTGATGATAACTAAACGGAATATCAAGTTTTAACTTTCTACGGTTTTTCGTTTTTAAGCTATGCTGTTCACATACATACACATACACACAACCACAGAAAGACCACTTTTTTTGGGCTCGGGGGACCTCAAAACGGATATTTCCGGTGAAAACTCGATATCGAAAATTTGAATCGATTACAATACTTCCTCTTACTTAGGAGTAAGAGAAAGCAATTTATGCACAAAATTTATTATATGACGCAATCGTGTCAAATTTTTGATATCGAGAGATTTCCACCAGAAATATACGTTTTGAGGCCTCCTGAGTCTGAAAAAGTGATGTGCGTGTGTGTGTGTGTGTGTATTTCGTCAGTATAACTCAAAAAGCGGAAAATTGCAGAAAGTTCTAACTTGATATTTGGTTTTTAATTCCACCAAAAGATGTGGATAGTAAGATTTTGGACAAAATACGTCAACCGGAAGTATCACTTTACTGAATGAATTTTCTAGTCTTTTTATGATTTTCTCGAAAACGACTTAAGGATTTTCTTTAAAACTAGGCATATAACTCCACATACAAAGAGTTACAACTTCTATTTGAATCATTTCGCCGGGAAAAAACAATTTAAGGGAAGTTTTGGTGGAGGAATGATGTTATGCTATAAAGTGTTATTTTAATTTATTATACGATTCTATAAATCCATACAATTGTAATCAGAATTAAATATGTTGACAAAATTTCGAGTTTCAAGAAGATCGATTGACCGGAAGTGAGAGTATTTACAGAACCAGTTTTTTTTTCAGTAAACTGTGTTTGTCTCCATATAGACGGGTTTCGTAAAAATTATTTTAGTAAGTATTTTTATTTTTTCCGGCGGTCTTAACGTACAACTACCAAATAAAATGTCGCAGACGGGGGCGGATACACCTAGTTTACTATTAACAATTTTTAAACGAATATAAAATTTAGAGTTCACGCACGGGACTCGAACTGGGTACTTCCCAGTTGAAAGTCCTTGTTCTTAACCACTACACCAACACCCACGCTCCGGTTTACTAACATATGTACAAATATCTGCCACTTTTGTTTGACACTTTATCTGAGAAAATTCATTTAATGAGTGTAATAGGATCCGAAGAGAGGGATCTAAAGCAGAGAAAGAGACACACAAAATTGAGAAACTCACTCGCTACTTAAGCCAGACTAGAGTGGGAGACCCTGCATATAAACACCTGCGCTACCCCTACAAGGGACAGTCTTTAGAACAGTTTATACAGCAGTTACACCGCGTCAGCTTTACCAACCACTATCTTTCTCTTTATTCAGTCTAAATCTCTCGCAACCTAATTTTTATTTACATGTAAAGTCTTGACAGTTTTGTGTCTTTATTTTATTATACAATGTTCAGCATTCATTCTTGCTTATTTCTCAAAAACCCTTCCTCACTAATTTCTCTTCTTTTAAGCCCTAATATTGAGAAGGGATAATGTAATAGGATCCGAAGAGAGGGATCTAAAGCAGAGAGAAGAGACATGGATTGGGAGGCTCTGCACATAAACACCTGCGCTAGCCCTACAACGGACAGTCTTTAGAACAGTTTATACAGCAGTTACAACGCGCCAGCACCCAACCACTACCTTTCTCTTTACTCAGTCTAAATCTCTTTCTATCTAATTTCTATTTACGTGTAAAGTCCTGACTGATTTATGTCTCTATTTTATTATACAGTGTTCAACATTCATTAAGCTGAGCACTAGCTTATTCCTCAAAAACCCTCCTCCCTCACTAATTTCTTTCCTTCTAAAACCTATTATATTGAGAGGGGATAATGTAATAGAATCCGAAGGGAGGGATCTAAAGCAGAGAAAGAGACACACAAAATTGAGAATCTCATTCGCTACTTAGGCCCAACTAGAATGGGATACACTGCATATAAACACCTGCGCTAGCCCTACAACGCATCAGACATTAGAACAGTTCATACAGCAGGTACAACGCGTCAGCAACCAACCAGTACCTTTCTCTTTACTCAATCTAAATCTCTCTCTTCCTAATTTATATTTACGTGTAATGCCCTGACAGTTTTGTGTCTCTATTTTATTATACACTGCTCAGCATTCATTATAGCTTATTTCTCACAAAAAACCTTCCTCACTATATTTCTCTCCTTCTAAAACCTATTATAAGGGGGATTTTGAGAGAGAGGAAGGTTATGCTTTCCACATAAAATTCGTTTTATAAAGTTTATTTTGTCCCATTCATGTAAAGCATTAAATGTTTGAAGAGAATTAGTCAGTTATAAGTTTATTGTCAGTTTATAGTCAGTATCTTGCAGTATGAGAAAGTCATGTGAGTGTTTCACACCAGATTTTTTTATTTTTATTTTTAAATATATTCTGTCATAGATGTCTTTATTTTAAAATCACTTGTTTTGAATAAAATGAATAATTACCTATGATTAAAATTGCGTAGACATAATACTTGACCATCTAGGAGAGGTATGCAAGCTTCCTCGGGCGATAATTTACTTGTAAATCAGTGCAGTGTAATCTTATTTTGTGACAAAGTTATAAAAGATATTGTTCAATTATACAAAAGGGCTAATGTATATGTTTAATTCCATGTATAAATTAATGATGTATATAGCCTAATGTTTATATATTTTACATGAATACATATTATGTAAAACCAGCAAATAACCACAACAATAGTTACTGGATAAAGTTAATGAAAGTTTGTATCTATTATTAAAGGACAATATATGAAGTGAATATTAGAGTGGAAAGTTCTTTGTTTAAAAGGCAAACTGCAAGCGGCACTTTCTACAGATATGCAGAAAATAATGTACAAAACACAAACATCGTGACTATAATACATTAAAGTTCATTAATGGAATACGCAGTCATTATCATGCTCAAAATTCTCTTACTGCAATCAGCATAGTTTATTATTGGACAATATTACGTTAAACACGATTTTTTTTTTTCTAAATTTTAACCGGTTCCGGGCTAAACCTAAAAACTTACACTTGAGGGAAGCCTTGCCTTCCCTAAAATCCATGTATATGTAAAAACTGCTGCAAACAAAAAGTATTTTTACCAAGAAAATGGCAGAAAACTGAGAAAAAAAAAACTGCTCAGTAAAGGGACACTTCCTGTCCCTATAGACGATTTTCTAAAACTCAAAATTGTGGCAACGCATTTAATTTTTATTACGTATTATATAGTTAGACGATAGGATTATATAATATGCGGAAAAGGAACTTTTGACGAAAACCTAAGGTCACCCGCCCTCCTCCAAAGTTATAAACCCCCCCACTAAAATGAATTTTCCCAGAAGAAAAGTTGTAAATAAAAATTGTCACTATTAAATATATATTTACTTGTATCAAGTTTAAAGTCTTTGATAGCGATAAATCATTGGAGCGATTTTCAAGAAAATAAAAAATTGCGAAAAATTAAAAAAAAAAAAAAATACTCCATTCAGTAAATTGGTACTTCCGGTTGATTTTTATTGACCAAAACCTTCATGGTCAGATCTCATGGTAGAACTTAAAAACGAAATATCAAGTTTCAAACTTTCTGCGATTTTTCGTTTTTGAGTTATGCAGACTGTAACGGCAAGAGAGAGAACACAAGCCCGACCGAGAGAAAACAGACTCTCTCTGGTACTATCTGACTTAAGCAGGCTAGAGTGGGGAGAACCTGTATATAAGCCAGTGGGACATCTATCTATCAGATTCAACCACATCGCATCGTGTCATATCTCTACTCTCACCTTTTATTCTATAAAAAGCATTACAAGTCCAGTGCAGTTTGTGTAAGCTTATAGCTATAATATAACAGTGTCTTCATATCTCGTCTAATTAATCAACCCATTTTCTCTCCTCATCAACTCCATTATACAGACTGACCACACACAAACACACTTGACCTATGGCGCAACAGCCCCCATGAAGGGCCTAGGATTGCCAGATGGCGATTTTTTTTTTTTTATTGAGTGGCGAATGGTAAGTAGCATACCGCGGTTTTCTCGCCATTTAGTTCTGATCTTTGCTACTAGTGCCCTTACCAATTGTAGCTTCCCACTTTTTCTTCTCACGATGCTAGGCCAAAACCGGCTTTGTCTTCACGTGAAGAAACCCAGAATTGTCGCACCAAAGGCGAGCTATACTAGCCACTAGTACAACACGCAAGAACCATTCACAACATATCAATTTCTTCTAAAACCCCTTTTTCAGACTTCATGACCATATATTTCCGATAGAGAAAACTCGATATAGAAAATTTGACACGATTGCAAATCCTCTTACCTCGCCTAGTAATCTCTTACTTCCTCTTGCTACCAATAAGTCTTACCTTTATAACAAAAAGGTAAGTCATTTACATAAAGATAGTGGGGATCCATAATTATACTTGTTGATTCTAGGATAGATATAATTGCTACTGAGTTTCACCACCAGTTAGCCAGGCTTTTATCAATACATAGCGGTTTGATAAGATAAGCCCAATGACCCACACAAAATACAGAATTGTCCTAAACTAAACTTTACCCAGCAAAATGTTACAAATGAAAGTTATTATAAATTTATATTTGCGCTAATAGTAAACCAAATTTACAGAAATTTGGTGCTTGTTTCAATAAAATAGCGATAAACCAAAAAAACATTCAGTAAATTCACAATTCTAAATTAACATTTTGATTGAAACGTTCGTATCAGTCAGAAATTCAGCGAAGTGTAAAGAATATTATTTTTGAGCTTACTGCGATTTTTTCGTGTTTAAGTTGTTTTGTTCACGCATGTCACATCAATCACAAAACATTTTTTTTTTTTTTTTTAGGCAACACAATTTGGTTCCAATCCTTTCTATCCAACCGATCCCAGTATGTAGTTATCCCAGGTAGCGAACCTTCTAATCCCCTTCCTCTTTCCCGTGGCGTGCCCCAGGGCTCCTCTTTATTCCCAACCCTCTTTTCTGTATATATTAATGATCTGCCTTTATCCATTGTCCATTCTAGCTACCACCTTTATGCCGATGACTCCCAGATTTACCTGTCCTTTAAGCCTTCTGATCTTCAAGATGCAATAAACAAGCTGCAGGATGATCTTAACAACATTAATTCGTGGGCAGTAGCTAACATGCTTTCCCTTAACCCAGACAAATCCAAAGCCATTGTCATTGGTTCCCAATTCCTCATAAACTCCACTGCTCCCTTCCCCACCCTTTTCCTCAACAACATCCCGATAAAATATTGTTCTTCTGTTAAAAACCTCGGAATCATCTTCGACCAAAACCTCTCCTGGAAAAATCACATCTCCCACATTAACCGCCAATCCATATTTATCCTCAGACAGTTCAACATCTCCCGCCATCTCCTCCCAGCGAAGACCCGTCAACTCCTTGTGACCTCCCTTATATTCCCCCATTTCGACTATGGTTGCTTAGTGTACGGGGGACTCTCTGGAGATCTCGAGGCCAAACTTAAACGTCTTATGAACTGTTTTATTCGTTTTATCCTCGGAATCCCCAGAGACTCCCGCATATCGCACTTCTACCACGAGTTGAACTGGCTCTTCCCTATCTATCGTCGCCAGTACTTCTTAGGCTCTTTACTCTTTCAAGTCATCCAATTTCAAAGACCCTCGTATATCTTTAAACTTCTGAAATTTAAATCGTCTGTCCACACCCGTAACACACGCTCCCGTCCTTCCGATCTTTATACTCCCTCCCACCATACATCCGCTTTTCAAAAATCCTTTGTAATCCGTGCCACCTATTTATGGAACTCCTTACCTTTGTCTATCCGTCGTGCCTCCACTATTGATACCTTCAAGTCCCGTCTTTTTCACCACCTCTTATCCTCACAAGTCTCTCCGAACCCTTAGAAGATTCCTCTCTTTCCTCCTTATCATTCATGGCTTAATCATTTTCAATAATTATTATTATCAATTATTACTAATGATATATACATAATTGTCAAGGCCAGACATACTAGGCCACTTGTATTTTGTATTATTGTTCCTAAGGGACTTATGTCCCGGGACAAGAATAAAATTTTTCATTTCATTTCATTTCACAATAATCTGTGAAAATTTAATATTAAAAATTTTTACAAAATTGCAATCTTCGTTATTCAGTAGGAAAAGTTTCATTTTAAGCTTAGTGTTTTACGATTGTATGTACTTTTAATTTTATTTACGTAATATAACCATACTAATTATATTTATGACACTTTAGATGGAAATCCATTGGCTGCTTCCACAAGATTCCCCCCTCCTCCTCTCGCCAAAATTCTAGAACTAGTTTTACCTTCTCTTATTCTTTAACAGGAAATTTTGTGATCGCATTAAATTATTCAAATAGATTTGAATTTTGATGATAGCTTTGTGTAATATACTAAAATATAGCACTTTAGAGGAAAATCTAACCACACCTCTCCCTCAAAAGGCCCTTATATGCATTTTCCGGGCATGTGGTAGCCTTCGCTACCTAGGGCGCTATTAACTGTAGCTTCCCACATTTTATCACGATGCTGGGTCAACACTGACTTTGCCCTTACGGGAATCGAACCCCGAATTCTCGCACGAAAGGCGAATGCGCTAGCCACTAGACCAACGCGTCTTCGTAATGCAATTGTAATCTGGACACTTAAGCAATCTAAATTTTCGTTTCTCAGTCTGTGGAGTTTGTTATTCTTCGGGGATTAGGCGTACATGAACAACTGGTAATATATAAACGTAAGATATCGAAACAAAACTTAAATAAACGAACAAAACAAAATCCACTTGTGAACCCCTATAAAAACTGTAGATCTTTGTATGTTGTTATACCAATTTTAAAGAAAATTTTTGAAGTCCATTTTTGAGAAAAACGCAAAAATGTGGGGGAAAAAAAAAATTCAGTAAAATGGTACTTCCGGTTGTGGAATTTTGACAGATAACTTACTGTCGGATCTCATGGTGGGAATATCAAAGGTTTAAAACTTTCTACGATTTTTCATTTTTGAGCTATGCTGTTAACATACATTTTGTAAAAACCATTTTTTTTTTGGACTCAGAGGACCTCAAAACATATATTTCTGGTGAAAACTCAATATCGAAAATTTGAGTAAGAAAAAGTAAAAAAAATTAATCTTTCACTATAACAATAATAAATAATTTAATTAATGGGATGTGGAGAAAAAAAGAAGTTAACAGATAATTATAAAGCATTTGGCAACCAACCATAATGTCCCTCAAATTGGAGTGTGAGTTTTCCATTAAAAAAAAAAAAAAGGGAACATTTTTATGTGGAAGTTGAAAACTTAGTTCTTTAATTTCAAAAGTTTCTCCATGATTCAAACAGTTCACAGGTCATAAATTTTCTCTAAATTACTTCACTTTTTTATTTTTTGAAAGTTCACACATAATAAAAACAAAACAGTAGTCAGAGAGTAGTCACCCTTAATATTTTTTTATATAAAATTTGACAAAATACGAAAAAAATATTATACAGGGTGTCCCAAGGTATATGGATAACCATTTTTTATCGGAAACTAAGATAGTTAGAAAAAAATCTAAAAAATACGTGTCCCCGTAGTTTTTTGTTAGAAAACCATATTTAATTTGCAAATTTGTTTTGGTGGTTCCAGAGAAGCTCGAGATACAGGCACCAACTTAATTTTTTCAAATAGGGAGGTGTGGTTTTTATTTAAGAAATAGATTCCTCTATTTTTACTTTCTCTTACTCCTAGTGTGTCTGTGTGTGTGTATGTATGTGAACAGCATAGCTCGAAAACGAAAAATCGTAGAAAGTTCAAACTTGATATTACGTTTAGGTATCACCATGGGATCTGACGGTGCGTTATGTGTCAATATTCCTCAACCGGAAGTACCACTTTACTAGTTGTTTTTTTTTACGTTTTTGCAATTTTCTCAAAAATGGCTCCGAAGATTTTCTTTAAACTTGCTATATCAACTACACATACAAAGAGCTACAACTTTTATTTGAAACATTTCTCCAGGAAAATTCATTTAAGGGCACTTCTGGGGGAGGGGTGGGGTTAGGTTTTCATCTTAACTGCTGTTTCAGTATATTAGACAATTCTGTCATCTAAATAATGTTAATTAGAATTAAATATGTTGTTGAAATTCCGAGTTTGAAAAAAAATAGATAACCGGAAGTGCGTTTTTACTGAAATATAATTTTCAGTTTTCTGGTATTTTCTCGAAAATGGCTCCAACGATTTTCTTTAAACCAGCGTTGTTAACTATACATATAAAGAGCTACAACTTTTATTTGAAACTTTTCCCCTGATAAATTCATTTAAGGGGACTTTTGGGGGAGGGGGGTTATGTTTTTCTTTAAAATGCTATCACAGTTGATTATACAATTCTGTCATCCAAATTGAAATAACTAGAAATTAATATATGACCCAAATTCCGAGTTTCAAGGAAATTAGTAAACCGGACAGTTTTACTGGACAGTGTTTTCACTTTTCGACGAATTTCATTAAATTTGGTACACTAACTATAAAATTTGTCAATTATAATTTTGAGTACTGGAGTAAGAGAAAGTTGTGTGAGTGTTTCACACCCAGATTTTTTTATAAGGAAAATTTATTTTACTTTCTCTTATTTTTAGAAACGTTTTTACTTGAACGGTTTTTTTCTGTGAGCGATATTTACAAGTATGAATGAAAACATGATTCTTATAAGAAATTCCAAAATGATATTATAACGGTTTTTTGATTGAATAAGAAGAAAAGTACTATTTTATTCCTCATTAATTACTGTAATATGATTTGTATTGGGGGGCGTAAATTAAATATGTTAATTAATAATAATTATTATAATTCATAATTGAACTCTTCTCTAAAGGGATCTCGTGAGGTCTGTGTTTATACAGAAGTTGGAGAGGATGAAAAAACAACTAAGTATATAGATTCAAAATATATAATTAAAATAACCAATATAAGTCAAAACTCAATAAATACAATATTGAGATATAACAACATATTAAGTGTCTTGTCATTTAGGAGAAATTTATTAACTTACATATTTTACATATTTACTGACTTGACGAAAGTTGGGTTTCTTGGAGCACTTTCATCACTCACTACTGTAACATAGCTTTTTCTAATCACAGATTTCACTCCTTTTACGGTATAAATTTTGAACTGAACCCTTCCCTTATAGGGTCCACCTTATATATTGTACCTCAATCCCCGGGGAAAGTGAGAAGAGGGAAATTCCCTTTTATTGTAAGTAAGGGTATTCTATCTTTCTAACTGTCCCTCATTGTTTCACCCAACCTTCGTAAAAACCCAGGCTTGATACCGCTCTAAATAATAAATCAATACTAAATATATTTCTGCTAATATATTATACAAAATCATAATTCATATTTTTTCCACCATTTCTCCCAAAAGATCTACACATTACATTACAGATCTTGCTCGAACTGGCCCCCACCATTAGAGATGCATACACATGCTTTTTCCTGCCAATTGTACCTTACGACCAAAGAAATACAACTCTAATGGTGGAGGCCAGTTCGAGCAAGATCTGTAATTAATGAGGAGTAAAATTTATAATAAAATAGTACTTTTCTTCTTATTCAATCAAAAAACCGTTATAATATCATTTTGAAATTTCTTATAAGAATCATGTTTTCATTCATAACTTGTAAAATATCGCTCAAAGAAAAAAACCGTTCAAGTAAATTTTTCTTTCAAAAAAATAGAGGAATCTATTTCTTAAATAAAAACCACACCTTCCCATTTGAAAAAATGAAGTTGGCGCCTGTAGCTCGCTTCTGGAAGCACTAAAACAAATTTACAAATTAAATTTGGTTTTCTAACAAAAAAAACTACGGGGACAAGTATTTTTTAGTTTTTTTCTAGCTATCTTAGTATTCGATAAAATGTCGTTATCCATATAACTTGAAACACCCTGTGTATAAAAAACAATCATTAAATCTCATAACTTATTTTATCTTTAAAAGTTTATTTGACGTTTCGAACACCTTTGGTGTTCTTCCTCAGAAACTACATACAAACAAAACAAAAATAAATACAGAAAATTACATAATAAACCAGAATATTTACGATTAAAAAATACGAAAAAATTAAAAAAGATATGATACAAATTAAGTTGTCCGAAACGTCGAATAAAGTTTTAATAATTAAAAGTTTTTTCTTTGGCCCCAGCCAATTAATATTTTGCTCGTTTGATTAACAACGGGCCCAAACATAACTATTGTTTAAATTAATAATTGATCTCTTTCTGCGAAGTTTTTACTTTCTCTATTATAGTAAGAAGCGGAAGTATTGTAATTGTGCCGTATTTTCGATATAAAGTTTTTTACTAGAAATACATGTTTTGAGGTCCCCTGAGTCCAAAAAAGTGTTTTTTTTTTTAAGAAAATAGTCTCTGTGTGCGCGTTGTGCGTATATGTATGTGAACAGCATAGCTCAAAAACGAAAAGTCGTAGAAAGTTGAACCCTTTCATATTCCGGTTAGATATCACCATGCCCATGTGACCCGACGACAGTAAGTTGTCTGTCAAAATTCCTTAACCGGAAGTACCACTTTTCTCAATAGCTTTTTTTTTCTTCACTTTTTTGCAATTTTCTCAAAAATGGCTCCGACGATTTTCTTTAAACTTATTAATATCAACTACACATACAAAGAGCTACAACTTTTATTTGAAACCTTTCCCCGGGAAAATTTATTTAAGGAGATTTTGGTGGGTGTGATGGGGTTTGGTTTCCCACCAAAGTGCTATTTCAGTTTATTACACAATTTTATTATCTAAATAATATTAATTAGAATTAAATATGTTGTTGAAATTTCGTGTTTGAAGAAAATTGGGATGACCGAAAGTGCCCTTTTTTTACTGATGAGTATTTTTCAATTTTCTCCTATTTTCTCTGAAACGGTTCCAACGATTTTATTTAAAACTAAGTGTGAACTATACATACAAAGAGCTACAACTTTTATTTGAAACATTTCTCTATCTGGATGGACGTATAGTTGTTGTACCTATGTACATTGTAAGGTTTGACATAATTCCCATTCATACGTCCATTTCAGTCCAAGTAACATTTTGTAAAGTGTGAGGTTTTGTATTTTCATGATGGATTTAGATCCAAGGGAGTCTCTTTAATAGTCCCTAATAGTGCCTATAATAGTGCATTTCTTTTAAGTCTTATATTTGGGTTCTAGGTTGATTTTAAGTCTTGTAATATGGGTCTAAGCAGAGTCATATATAACATAAATGGGTATGTGTCCATTGTTGATAATAATTGGCATATCTGTCTTCGTAAAAACAAAAAAATTAAAAAAAATAAAACTATGACGCAACGCCCATGAAGGGCCAAGGCTTGCTAGAGAGCGCTTTGAATGAATACGGGGGCGTGTGGTAAGCACGGCGCAATTCTCACGCCGTTTAGTTCCGGCCTTCTCTACCTAGGGCGCTACTAACTGTAGCTTCCCACTTTTTATCACGATGCAGGGACAACACCGACTTTGCCCTCACGGGAATCGAACCCTGAATTCTCGCACGAAAAGCGAGTGCGCTAGCCACTAGACCAACGCGTGAGGACTCTGTCTTCATCAATGTAAAAGTAATCTGGACACTTTAGTAATCTAAAGCAAAATCTAAATTTTGGTTTCTCAGTCTGTTCGTTTGTTATTCTTCGGGGATTAGGCATACTTGAATTCGTAATATATAAACGTAAGACATCGAAATAAAACTTAATACACGAACAAAACAAAATCACCCCTATTTAACATCTTTTTTCCATAAGAATAATAACAACCATCATCACAACATCCAAACTCGAACAGGCCCAAATTAAGGAATGTTTGTATGTGCGTATGTGAATGTCAATATCATGTTGCAAACATCAGATAGCATGGTCATATAATTTAATTATTATTTATACTATCTTATTATTGTAATTTTATTAGTTATTCCATATTGTGTCCAGAATTGGGATAGTAATAAATGAAAATTAAATATTGTTTTTATTCTCAAGAATAACATTTAAAAATTAGATACTATAAATAAATAATTCATTATCTAATAATAACTATGTAAATATTTTTCATAACGTAATTTAAACAATATTTCAAACAATATTTCTAATTATTCATGTTTCCTTTTTTTTAAACAACCAAAAATACAATGGCTTTAAAATTGGAAACAACAATTATTAATTCTAATCAGGAATATAGGAAAAACCCCATTACATAATCCCAAGATAGGTTATAACAAAACACTACTCAAAATAGTGTGCTAACTGATTTAAACTACGTTATCATACTGTACTCGTATATCAATAATATACTGATGATAGGCGAACGCCTAAAACCTGTCGATAACCACAAAATGGAACTATATGCGAAGCTATAGGATTTGTATCGTATTAAACAGCCATAATGATAGGGATAATACCCGATATAACAAAAAATAAAGAAACCAAAGATATACACAGTACATAACCAAAAAGTTATAAGCCGATTATAAAGATTTCAATAGAGATATATGTAGTATTGAAACATCTACAGTAAGCGAGCTAATGAATTCATCCACGCACTGAATATCTATCTATACATATCCATATTACCATAAAATCCAAAAATAAAAAAGTTTTAACTCTTTCTTTATATAGCAGATGTACTAAAAGTTTTTTAAAAAAAACTGTTAGAGCCATTTTTGAGGAAATCGCAAAAAAGTGAAGAAAAAAAAAACAGTCAGTAAAATGGTACTTCCGGTTGAGGAATTTTTACTGATAACTTACTGACGCATCTGATGGTGATACCTAAACGGAATATCAAGTTTGAACTTTATTTGTTTGTTTTTTTCGTTTTTGAGCATCTAAAAACCACTTTTTTTGGACCTCAAAACGTGTATTTCCGGTGAAAATTTGATATTGAAAATTTGACACGATTACAATATTTCCTCTTACTAGGAGTAAGAGAAAATAATAAACATTATTGGAGGGAGGCATAACAATAAAGTTGCCGCAAATTTTCTTGTATCATTCTGTGTCATTTTTATATGATTTCAAATAATAATTATAATTAGAATATTCTTTGTCACGTTTGTATGGTGATCAGGGAGAAATTTCAAGATACTGCTGGGGAGTATAACGCATGGCTTGTTTGGTCATAACGGGGTACCATGAGGACAATACCGACAATGGCGTTTAAAGCATTCATTATTGGGCATTGCAACAATTTCTACAATGTCTTTGCTCTCTAATTTTATGTCAATAAATTCAAAACAATATTTCTAGTGAAAAATCAAGTTCGAAACTTTTTTTCTCACGATTCATTACTTCCTCTTATAGCGATAAGAGAAAATAAAAAAAAAGGGAAAATGGCTTCTTCTTTTTCAACTCAGTAAAAGATAAAAACACAAGATGGCTTACTTCTGCCAAAATATGAAAGAAGTGCCTGGAAAGTGAGTGAGATTCCTTTAAAAAAAAACGATTCAAGTAAAAGATATCAGAAAACTTATCATATGAAATTGTGAACTACATCAGGGAATAGCGCCACATAAAAAAAGGAAAATCTTCAAACTATTCACAGCCAAAGTTATAAAAGAGAGTGAGTGAGAAGATAATGTAAGTGAAGAAAGGATGCTGGGGGCGAGATAAAAATCTGGAGTGGCCTATTTGAAGAAATGTGTATACACAACGCAAACCTCACTTAGATAGAGGCGCCAGCCTACTAAACATACAATCTAGAATGAGCTAGGAAAAAAGGAAGTCTGACCATTGTACCCACAACTAAACAATCTTATGATAAAAATCTAGCACAATTTGCAATAAAAGCATCTACTTAAAAAATACAAATAGCAAAATGTGAAACAATAAAAACAAAAACAAAAAATGTCTGACGAAATCTAAACAATAAAATTTAGATACACATAAGAAGTCAAAAACTTTTTTGTATGTATGCGACAAAAAAAAAAAAAATCTGGTGTGAAACATTCACACAACTTTCTCTTACTCTCTAATTAATACAATTTAATCAAGAAATTTTCTTTAAAATTGCAACGTTACAATGTTCTATTTGGTCATAACCATCGTGCTAGGGATTTTACTTCTATACCTGAGCGGCCTTATGTGGCGCATCCTATGTCACATCACAAAGCTTGTGTAAATGTAAATTTAAAGTAACATAATTGGCCAGGAATGGGGTAATTACTCTGTTTTGTGGTCCAGAGCGTGTCCTGGATGCAACCAATGGAGCAGTCCGTGCAGCTATTGCAGAATGACACCGAAGCAAGCACAAGGCACTCTGGGGTGTGTACCCAGAGGCTATGCACAGTAAAAGGATGATGCCAGAACTGTGCAAAAGAAGGACCAAAATCACCCTTAGCCTGAATAGGAACCAGATTTCTCTAGTAACGGAGCTGTTTACGGATCATGGTAGGTTCAGGAAGCATCTGTACAAAGTGGGGTTAATGAGCTCGGAACCCTTGTGCAGACTGTGTCAGGAGGAGGAGGAGGAGGAAGAGGAAACGGCCTCCGACCTACTTTTTGACTGCGTAGCAATAACCAAATTGCGATACGAAACCGTTAGTATATTGCGACCTGAGGAGGCAGTAAATTAGATTAGATTCTGTGGGAGGACTGGGTCTTCAGCCTGCGCCACCGCGACCCCCAAGTGTCTGTTGTGGTACCCCCTAAGTTGGAGACTCCTCCTTAGTCCTGTCCTTTATTTGAACTAGGGAATCTGGGGAGGCTCCAAGGAGATCGGTTAAGAGCACTCACATTAGAACACCCTCTCGAGTCCTGTCTGCCTTAATAGACTTAATAGACCCTAGAGAGGCCCCTGGCTGAGGCTTGCCGGCATCAGCTTCTCCTCTCCAAAGAGGCGAAACCTCAGCCATACAAGCCCCTTGCACTGACACAGAACGTGCAGTGCTGTTTCCTCTGCTTCCTGACAAAACCTACACAGGCTATCCGTTGCCAGGCCCAT
>JAAEAF010007462.1:0-29186 GCA_011037195.1 Triatoma infestans | reverse complement strand
TGAGAACAGGAGTAAGAGAATGTTGTGTGAGTGATTCAAGAAGTATGAATGGGACAATTTCAACTGTATAAAACGGCTTTATTCAATATAATATAATGAGTAGTATTAAATTCAGTATAATAAAAGAAACTATTCAGTACAGTCGCACTACCGGTTGATGGTTTTGACTGAAAACTTCGTGTCACATCCGGTCGGTGGTAGTACCTAAATGAAATATATCAAGTTTAAGTTGCTTCCTGTAATTTTTTCGTTTTTCAATTATTCCGTTTACAGATATACAGACCATTTGCTAAAAATTGTTTTTTCATACTTAAGGTACCCCAAAACATGTATTTCCGGTGATAATACAATTTTAAACATTTTCACATGATCATAATACTTCTTCTTAATCAAAATCAATTAATATTGAGGAACTTAAAAGAAAGTTTTCTAAGAGTGAAAAAGGTTATAAATGACTAAGAAATAAAAAAGGAATAATTGATAAAACATAATTGGGGGCTGGCGACGATCGAATTAATCGATACAAAGAATATATAAAGAATAACAATGGAGTCTACATTATTTGTACTGTTTACGGCACTTAAAGAAAACATGACATCATGCAATAATATATTGAGCAAGTTAAAGTATTAATTCTTAAAAAATATGATAGGTCATAATAATTGCAAGATTCATTTATACCACCAGCTGAATACTGAGAAAAGTAATTGCTTTTTTTCTTTAAAACGCCAATTGTTAACTTCTAATCAAAATGGCTTCATAACTTTTAACTAAAAGAGCATTGACATTATTTCCTATTACTTTTATATTATCTCTATTTCGTTTAACTTTGTAAAGTTAATCATTTTTTTAAATTCATTTATCTTTATTCTGAAGATGTTATAAACACGGTTTACAATATTAAAGTTCTAAATAAGTGCGATAACGAGTGGCCGAGTGTTGGTGTAGTGGTTATGAGCGTAGACTTGTAACTGGAAGGTTCCCAGTTCGAGTCTCGCGTATAACTGCAAAATTTTATATTTGTTTATTGCGCTCAGGTGGTTTATTGCGCCTCAGTCTGGGCGCATATTACAGCAGTCGTCGGCAACGCAGCGCTCGTTGCTGCTCCCAATGGGAAGATTTAGCCGCACCGTGTCGACAGAGGCTTTGCAGGTGCTAACGGATTGCCTCTCCTTGGATCTGGAAGTGGTTAGGACCGCGGGTAGATATTTTCTAAAGCGGGGTCGGGCGGTAAACTTAGGTAAATTAGTTTGGATATCGCCCCACCCGAGGAAGACATAGCGGTCTGGGCCAGGGACGTAGCCTTTCGAGGTATGGATATCTTATTGTTGCGGGAGTGGAATGAAAGGTGGAGGAATTCTACCAAGGGGGGGGACAACGTTCTCGTTTTTGCAGGAGATGAAGTGGGGGTGTAGCATTGTTTCCGACGAAATGTCATATGCGGTTTCACGGTTGGTCACGTTGTATGGACAGTTGAATGGTAAATGGGCAAGGATGGGTCTGGTGGGGGATGGGAGCTGTAGGTGTGACAGGAGGAGCTAAGTGAGCATGTGTTGTTGGATTGCCCACTGTAGAGGCCACTGTTGTATTGTCAGCGCTTGCAGAGGGAGTTTAGGTTCCACGTTGCCTTGGAGAATAATAGTCTGCCCCTGCTGCTCGAAAACAGTGCCGCGTACAGAGGTTTTAGGCGTTTTGCGGAAGTAGCATTTAAAAGGAGAATGGAATGGGTCAATAGGGGCGGATTGGGTAGGTAGTTTACAAGTTGGAATGGAAGTAATTTATTGCGTGAATGTTGCATGAATGCGGGTTTTAGGCTAGCGGTGTAGTTATGACCCTTAGTTTTAGGCTAGTTTGTAAGATTAGATGTAGTTTTTCTCATACCCCGCAGGAATATTGAGTACTGAGGAGCGTAAGAGTGTGAATGGTTGAATGGACGAGCTTAGTATGGAAGGGTGTAAATAAATTTTAACTGTACTGGATGAGTGAAAGATAGATTGGATAGGGTTAGCTTAGGTTCTTTGTCCCCCCCAGGATACGTAGTACTGGGGGGACCTTAGATTAAATTAGCTTGTTAAGTTCATCTCCTCATGCGCTAGGGTCCCCATTTAGGTTCGGGCTCATACGGCGGGTATTTGCGAGAGCCCCGAGACCACCCGGTGTTAGAAAAAAACCAAAGTTTAAATAAGTTAATGGTGAACATACGTGCTTCTGCTACCCCGCCCGGACGTTATGCCCGCCTGAAAAAATACGCAACAAGGACGGGCTGCCTATTTGGCTGCTTATATCGCGAAATAATTATTAATAAGACCCCAAATATTTACAAAAAAAGAATGTTTACATTTTCTTACTCTTAGTATTGCGATTGTGCCAAATATTCGAAACTGAGTTTTCACCGGCAAATATATGTTTTGAGGTCCATCTGAGTATGAACAAAAAATTTTTTAATGATCTTTCCTCACGTTCTGAATAAAAATATATTAAAAACAAAAAAAAATCGCAAGAAGACTAAACTTAATATTTCGTTTCCAAACATCTTTGCATGTGCTGACATGAAAGGTTTCGTTCAAAAACCATCCACCGAAGCGCTGTTACCTTACTTAATAATTCTTTCTTTAGTTTTTCGCGATTTTTTCCCTTTGAAAACGGCTACAAAGATTTTCTTTACACTCCCATACTTACTACATAAATGCTGAACACTATTAATTGCATCTTATTTCCGGGGAAAATGCATTTTTGCCTGATTCTGTGGAAGCACTAACTTTACGCTTTCCTCTAATTTACTATTTTCGTATAATAATTGATTGTTCTAAAATCTATATAATAATATTAAAATATATTAGAAGCATTGTTAGAATTCCAAATTTGAAGAAAATCGGTTAACCTAACCGGAAATGTACTTCTATACTAAATTGTTTTCGATTTTTTTTTTTTAATTTTCTTTAAAAAAAAAAATTGCCGAAATTTAATCTGCAGCTAAAAATTTTAATAGATAGAGGCAGAGTGTGAGTGTTTCAACTCTCATTTTTTACGTTCTCTTACTCCTATAGGCAGTATTGTAATCGTGGTCCAATTTTCGATATCGCGTTTTCATCCCGAAATATCCGTTTTGAGGTCCCCTGAGTCCAAAAAAGTGTTTTTTAGCTAATGGTCTGTCTGTGTGTGTGTGTCTGTCTGTGTGTGTGTGTCTGTGTGTGTATGTATGTGAACAGCATAGCTCAAAAACGAAAAACTGTAGAAAACTGAAACTTAATATTCTGTTTAGGTATCACCATGCGATCTGACTGTGCGTTATGTGTCAATATTCCTCAACCGGAAGTACCACTTTACTAGTTGTTTATTTTACGTTTTTCCGATTTTCTCAAAAATCGCTCCAACGATTTTCTTCAAACTTTCTATATCAACTACCCATACTAACAGCTACAACTTTTATTTAAATCATTTCTCTGGGAAAATTCATTTAAGGGCACTTGTAGGGGAGGGGTGGGGTTACAGCTTCCTCTAAAGTGGTATCATAGTTGATTATACAATTCTGTCATCCAAACAAAATTAATTAGAAATAAATAGATGGCCTAAATTCCAAGTTTTAAGAAAATTTGTAAGCCGGAAGTGCGCTTTTACTGAACAGTTTTTTTTCAGTTTACGACAAATTTCGTTATATTTGGTACACATTCTATAACTTTTTGTCAATTATAATTGTGAGAACAGGAGTCATAGAAAGCTGTGTGAGTGTTTCACACAGATTTTTTTATTTTAATATAACCTATGATATCTCACACAATTTCAATCAACGCTGCCCAGCGAGCAGCTACTATGTATGCACTAGTTGGGTCGGTAAACGAAGCTTGTCGGAAATAACTGAATATAATCATTTTTTGACACTGAGATACGTGCAGCATCTTTCATGAAGCAATGTAAATAAAAAATAATATTAAAATAATTCTTTTTTTAAAAACGGATTTATTAATAGTATTTAAATAATTATGCAAAGATTTGTTATGTTATAATTATTTTTTTATCATAAATTTAAAAATTAATTTTTATAGTTATTTCTGGGAGTGCTGCAGTGTCGCAGTGTTTATGCATCAGCCGCCATTGATATTAAACAAACAATAAAATCTGGTGTGAAACACTCACACAACTTTCTCTTACTACAGTTCTCAAAATTATAATTAACAAATTTTAAAGTTAGTATACCAAATTTTATTGAAATTCGTCGAAAACTGAAAAAAAATGTTCAATAAAAGCTTACTTCCGGTTTACTAAGTTTCTTGAAACTCGGAATTTTGGCCATCTATTAATTTCTAATTAATTATGTTTTAATGATAGAATTGTAGAATCAACAATGATGACACTATAGAGAAAAACATAATCCCACCCCTCCCACAAAAGTGCCCTTAAATGAATTTTTCCAGAGAAATGTTTTAAATAAAAGTCGTACATCTTTGTATATGTAGTTTACATACGAAGTTTAAAAAAAAATTGTCGGAGCCATGTTTGAGCAAAAAGCGAAAAAGTAAAAAAATCATTTAGTAAAGTGGTAAAGTAAAGGCACTTCCGGTTATCCGACGTTCGTTTCAAACTCAGAATTTCAATAACATATTTAATTCTAATTAACATTTTTTTTGACAGAATTGTCTAATAAACTGAAATAGCACTTTAGATGAAAACCTAACCCCACCGTTCCCCCAAAAGTGCCCTAAAATGAATTTTCCGAGAGAAATGTTAGAAATAAAAGTTGTAGCTCTTCGTATGTGTAGTTGATATGCCAAGTTTAAAGAAAATCGTCGGAGCCATTTTTGAGAAAATCGCAAAAAAGTAAAAAAAAAAACCAACTAGTAAAGAGGTATTTCCGGTCGAGGAATTTTGACAGATAAGGTGCTGTCAGATGCTATAGTGATACCTAAACGAAATATCAAGTTTCAACTTTCTATGGTTTTTCGTTTTTGAGCTATACTGTTCACATACATTAGATTAGATTAGATTCTAACGGGGGAATTGGCTCTTCAGCCTACGCCACCGCGACACTCCAAGGATCTATTGTGGCACCCCCCTAGTTGGAGACCCTCCCCCTACCCTGTCCTTAGCCGGACTGTGGAACTGGGGGGGGCTCCCAGGCGGTCAATCAGAGCACTCTCTCGAGTCCTGCTTGCCTTAAAAGACTTAATAGGTCCGAGAGAGGGTCCTGGCTGAGGCTTGTTGGCACCAGCTTCTCTTTACCAAAGAGGCGGTACCTTAGCCAGACCAGCCCCTCGCACTGACATACCACGTGCAGTGCCGCCTCCTCTTCCTCCTGACAAAACCTACACAGGCTATCCGTTGCCAGGCCAACTGCTATCCTTGTGGCCGCCCGGCCTAATTGGAGTAGTTCCGCAGTAAGCTTGGGCGAGTGGCTATGGATAAACTTTTTCGCCTGCCTCTGCCCTGAAGTTTTGACCCACCATTCCCTTGATCGGTCCTGCATCCATGTCTTAATGGATGCACTCCTGAGGCATCTTGAGACACCACAGAACGGCTCCGGCCCGATAAGTGCTCTCATTGAACCCTCCCGGGCCAGGCGGTCCGCCGCCTCATTGCCTCTGTAACCCGAGTGCCCAGGTACCCAAACCAGGAAGACCTTATTGTGGCTACTAATTTCCCTGAGTGCACCTAGGCAGTCCCACACCAGCCTTGAGCTAATCTCTCACGAGTCGATTGCCCGCAGAGCAGCCTGGCTATCCGAATAAATGACGACTCTGGAGTTATACACTCCCCGTCTTCTTATTTCGGCGGCGCAGATAATAATCGCGACTAGCTCCGCCTGAAAGACCGTAGCTAGCCTTCCCAGGCTCACCGAGATATTACATCTCGGATGAGCCCCGTACACGCCGGCTCCTACTCCATCTTCCATCTTGGACCCGTCCGTGTACCACATAGATTCGCCTGTAATTGGCGGCCCGTTCTTCCATGCCCCTCTGTCTAATATCAAGACTTTGAAGGGTTTTTGGAAGTCGTACCTAGGAGTCATTATGTCCGTAGGCAGACCCAAAATCGGGTCCGCCTTCAACTCCTCCCATAGGTCTTGGGTTCACATACATACACACAGACCATTTGGTAAAAACCACTTTTGGGGGGCTCAGGGGATCTCAACACGGATATTTCCAGTGAAAACTCGATATCGAAAATTAGACACGATTACAATACTTCCTCTTACTAGGAGTAAGAGAAAGTAATAAAAAGTATTCAGAAGCAAGAATTTAATTATTCTATATATACAACATAAATACGTTCATAAAAATTAAGAATTTCAAGATTTTATGGTTTTTTTATCCCTCTTTAATGGTGCAATAAATAAATAGGCTAATGCGAGAGTGAAATATGGATGCTTTGTATATTTATTACGCGATTCAGTTGCCTTCGAAGATTGGAACTAAAGTGTAATTTATGATGAGTTACTATAGTAATGGATCCAGAGGTAGTGTTAATAAGTTTTGGTAGTATTTATTGTAGCGGCATATAGCAAGTTCGGATATAAGAGTTGGATTAATAACATTGAACGGAGCGGATTTACATTACGGTGGAGTATATAAGATGAAGAGTTACAGATATTAGTCGGTCTTGTTGAGACGTAATGAAGTTCGATGTGTTTAATACTGTGTGTGGTTGCCACAGATAAGTATCTTGCTTAGGTATAGTCCAAGAATACCGCACATGATCGGAATAGATGAGTTTATTTAATCAAGATAGTTGTCGTCAGAGCCACCATTTTTGCAACCAAGTTCTAAAGAACGTAGGTGTAATTGTAGAAAGGAACCAAAAGAGTGTTTGGATTAGTATGTGTTAAGAGACTGCCATGTCTTCACCAAAGGTATACTCAGTGATGTGACTGTAAGTCGGAATTAGTGCAATGAACACAGCAGAGGTACTAAGGCATTTCCTTGTAAATACTCCCACAGCATGTATTGGATGAACAGGGCTTGGAAGAATTACCTGGAAAAAATCTATGTGGAAAAAGAAGAGTTGAGGAGTAATTAGTAAATAGTCAGTTTCAATACGCAAGTTTCCTTTTATATTTCTTGCGAATTTTCGTGATATAAGCGCCTTGCGACATATCTAAGAAAAAACAAATCAAAACTGTTTAAATTCAAGCAATGCTGTTTACAAGCTCGTGAGTTTGATGGATTATTGAGTCGCACTTGCGGAAACTAAACTGTTGTTTGGTTATTTCTTTGGGAATCTCTAGAATTTCTAGAAGACGTGGAAGGAAGGAGTCCCACAAAATATTTTCCTAACAATAAGAAGAAGACTAACTAGAAATTTCATTTCAAAAATTTAAAAAGATCGCAAGAAAAGTAATAAATGTTAATTACTTTTTCAAAGTAAATAAAACTTAATTACAATAGATCCAAGTTTATATAATTATTATTCTTAGCTGTAAAAAGTCATAAAAATCTTGAAAACCCATAAACATTATTTACCATAGAGTATAATAAACTTTTTGCCATTTAAACTTTCAAAATAATGTTGGTAAATAGGGAAAATATACAGCTGGAATAACATAACAGACCTTAAAATAACCTTCATGGTGATGAAATGAAAGTTTCATTCAAGAAATAAGTCCGGTAAAAAAAAAAAAACGCCTTATTATTTATTCATTGAAATATCTTGCATAGCTCATGAATTATGGTTTATTAACAGCCCACATCATTTATGCGTTAAAGATTAACGAGATAATCACAATACTGGCTTTTTTAATTTTTAAGTTATAAATTTAAAAGATTAAAAGGGGGTTCACTAATTTTTTATACTTCTAACACATTAATTCCCTTAGGCAAAATTATAGCAGAGCTAAGAAAAAATAAACTTAAGTACATAATAATTTGTATTTACCTTCGTGATAGTCAAAAAGGTCAGTCTGTGGGAAAGAACCATCAGTAATGTAAGGTGGCATGACTCGCTCATGATGCATGAGCCCTTACAATAGTAATACGAATAAAAAAAAGAGAACTTCTTTAAGACATAAACAACCACGGCATGTAACTTTGTCGAAGTTCAAACTGAAACTGACTGATCTCTGTTGAGTCTGGCGCCTAGTAAAGAATGAGTCATATAAGTGGTGACGTCAGAAGAGTTTATCCCCTCCAACTACTCATGAACACCCTCATTTATTGCTACTTCTTCCCCAGTCTATCTATCTCATTCTTGCCTTTATGACTGCCGCACTACTGTATGTTAGCACTGTAGTAGCATCCTAAGTCCCTCCTACATGTAGAGAACATTTTTTTTTTTTTCATTAAACCCACACATTACGTCATCAACTGAAGTACCCTTTCCATTTTTATGTGTTGTTAAATGTGATTTGTCGGTCTATATAAATAAATAAATTTTCAAGTTTTATTTGTATGTGACTTAAAATCAACACTTAATGCTATTAGTTATGTATTTCAAGCATTTATAAAGCCAAAAAAATCTGGTGCAAAACATTCACAATCTTCCACATATACTGCAATTCATCAGTTCTATTTAGAATTTTTTTTTCAAAGCTAGTGAAACGTACATTATACTAAAATGGCACAATAGAGGCAAGCTTAAGAATAGTTCCTCCAGTATTACCTAAAATCAATTTACCTGGAATAGTATCTGAAAAAAATTGACAAATTTTATAGTTTGTATACCAAATTTAATTAAAATTTGTCGAAAACCAAAAAAAAACTGTTCAGTAAAAGCGCATTTCCGGTTTACTGATTTCCTTCAAACTCGGAATTTTAGCATCATTTATTTCTAATTAATTTTCTTTGGATGATAGAATTGTATAATCAACTATGATAAGCACTATAGAGAAAAACATAACCCCACCCCTCCCTCAAAAGTGCCCTTAAATGAATTTTCCCAGAGAAATGTTTTAAATAAAAGTTGCAGATCTTTGTATGTTTAGTTTATATAGAAAGTTTAAAGAAAATCGTCGGAGCTATTTTTGAGAAAATTGCGAAAAAATCATTTACTAAAGTGGTAAAGTAAACGCGCACTTCCGGTTATCCGATTTTTTTTTCCAAACTCGGAATTTCAACAACATATATAATTCTAATTAACATTACTTAGATGACAGAATTGTCTAATAAACGGAAATAGTAGTTAGGATGAAAACCTAACCCCACCCCTCCCCCAGAAGTGCCCTTAAATGAATTTTTCCGGAGAAATGTTTCATATAAAAGTTGTAGCTCTTTGTATGTGTAGTTGATATAATAAGTTTAAAGGAAAATCGCCGGAGCCACTTTTGAGAAAATTGCAAAAACGTAAAAAAAAAAAAAAGTAAAGTGGTACTTCCGGTTGAGGAATTTTAATAGATAACGTACCATCAGATCCCATGGTGATACCTAAACGTAAAATCAAATTTCAACTTTTTACGATTTTTCGTTTTTGAGCTAAGCTGTTCACATACATACATACATACATACCACACACACACGCGCACACACACACACACACACACACACACAGACCACTTTTACTATAAACCACTTTTTTGGACTCAGGGAACCTCAAAAAGGATATTTCGGGTGAAACTTGATATCGAAAATTTGACACGATTACAATACTTCCTCTTACTAGGAGTAAGAGAAAGTAAAAATGAGATGTGTAACAGTTACATAACCTTCTCCTACTCCAAGTACTACAATAAATTTTAATAAAATAATATCAAAATAATAATAATAATAAAATTGGTTTAAAAAAAATTAATAAAAAAAAAAATTTGTTTAAAATTGCAATATTTTGAAAAGTTTAGATGGGTTGGCCAAAATATAATGGTGGTGGGGTTTTTACATATATATACTTGAGTGGACACTGTAGGCGCCCTCTGTCGCAAATATCATACATACTTTCCGTTTAAATGTAAACGTAACCGGAAATCCTAGTAAGAGGAATTATTGTAATCGTGTCAAATTTTCGATATTGAGTTATCACGGAAATATCCGTTTTGGGGGTCACCAGAGTCAAAAAGTGGTTTTTAGCAAATGGTCTGTGTGTGAGTGAGTGAGTGTGTGTGTGTGTATGTATGTATGTATGTGAACAGCATAGCTCAAAAACGAAAAATCGTAGAAAGTTGAAACTTGATATTCCGTTTAGCTATCACCATGGGATCTGACCCTATGTTATCTGTCAAAATTCCCCAACCGGAAGGACCACTTTACTAGTTTTATTTTTTTTACGTTTTTGCGATTTTCTCAAAAATGGCTCCAACGATCTTCTTCAAACTTAGTATATCAGCTACACATACAAAGAGCGACAACTTGTATTTGAAACATTTCTCCAGGAAAATTCATTTAAGGGCACCTTCTGGGGGGGGGGTGGAGTAAATTTTCCATCTAAATGCTATTTCAGTTTATTAGACAATTCAGTCATCTAAATTAATGTTAATTAGAATTAATAAATTGTTGTTGAAATTCCGAATTTGAAAAAAAAATCGATACCGGAAGTGTGTTTGTTTTAACACTTTACTAAATGATTTTTTTCACTTTTTTCGCGATTTTCTCAAAATGGCTCCACGATTTTTTTTTTGTTGAAACTCGTATTTGCAAGATCTACATCTTTTATTTAAAACATTTCTCTGGGAAAATTCATTTAAGGGCACTTATAAGAGAGTGGTGGGGTTACAGATTCCTTTAAAGTGGTATCATAGTTGATTATAAAATTCTCTCATCCAAACAATAATAATTAGAAATAAATAGATGGCCAAAAGTCCAAGTTTTAAGGAAATTAGTAATACCGGAAGTGCGCTTTTACTGAACACTTTTTTCAGTTTTCGACGAATTTCGTTATATTTGGTGCACAAACTATAACCTTTGTCAATTATAATTCCGAGAACAGGAGTAAGAGAAAGTTGTGTGAGTGTTTTACACCAGATTTTTTTTCAATTAGCCGCGGGGGTCCACTTAATGAAGGAAAAAAAGGAAAAGTTGTTACACTTTATTCCTGCAATATTAATAGCATAAATATAACTGGTGCGTTAATTTTAGTCCAGCAGTTTACTATAGAGGAAACCATAACTGCTACTGTTCTTCCAGAATCCCCCCCAAAAAATCAATTTTTCCGGGTAAATGTTTCAAATAAAAATGATACATATTTATGTGTGTAGTACATGGTAGACGATGATTAAAGAAAACTCGTACGAACCGTTTTCGAGAAAATTAAAAAAAATTGAAACAACCATTCGTCTAAAGTTACACTTCCGGTTGATGGATTTTGCCAGAAATCTTCGTGTCTGATGCGGTAGTAGGAACTAAATGAAATACCATGTTTGAACTTCCGGCGATTTTTTTGTTTTGTTTTTGAGATTATGATTCACACACACACACTCACTCACACACACACACACACAGACCATTCACTAAAAACATTTTTTTCGTAATCAATGGACTTCAAAACATGTATTTCCGGTGAAAATTGAACTTCGAAAATTTGACACGATGGCAATACTTCCTGTTTTACTAGAAGCAAGTGATAAAAATCGTTAGAGCCATTTTCAAAAAAATTGCAAAAAATTAAAAAAAAAACAAAACTTTTATAAAGTAGCTTTTCCGGTTAGAGCTATCGAAGTATTATAGCCCATATTAAATGGAATACAAATATAAGTTTGAGTTTCCTATGTTTTTTTTATTTTTGTGATAATTCGTTCATGCACAAAAAAAAATAAAATATTAACATGCATAAAAACACACAAATAATTTTTTTTCTGTAATTTTTGAATAATGTGTCGATTATTACAATAAATTTAGTGAAGAAAGTTCAAATTTCACGTAAATGGAGTTACACAATTACTTTCTCTCACTAGTGTGAAAATATAACATTATTCAACTTTTAATTAGCCCGACATCTAGCGGCAATACGCTAGGAAGTATTTAGGAAACTTTTTTTTTTTTTGGTCTGACTCATTTGAAAATACGTACACCAAGTATAATTTATCATTGCGAAAATGTGGGATGTGATGATGGTTCTGTTGTCAGAATATTAGAGGCTATTATAACTGAATTTGAAGTAACTTTGTACATGAAAGTCAATCAATCTGTCTATCAAAGTTTATATAAGGAATTAGAATTTATAGGACCTGAGAAGTAAACATTATATAGCAGATAGTAATAGTTTACTGTTAATAAGTAATATCTTTAAAGTAAAGGGGGGGGGGCTGACAGGTATTAGATTTAAATTTTAGAGTTGGCTGCCCGGAGGCCAACTGTGGCAGAAACAGAAGATGTGTTTCATTACGTTGCGATCTGTCCAATTTTGGCCGAATTCAGTGTGAAGAGGTTTGGTAAAAGTAGATTAGAAAAAAATCAGAGTTTATAGATTATTTAAATGAGAAGAATTGGGTCAAATTAAATCAGTTTTATATATCCGCTGGTGTATATAGAAAGTCACTAAAAGAATATTTTAATTATTAACTTATACAGAAGTGCAGTTCAGTTATTAGTACTGTATCAGTTAAAAGTTCTGTTTTGTGTTTTTTTATGTTTTATTTCTTTTTAATTTTGTGTTTTTTAGTCTTAAATTTGTTTAGTAAGTAAGTAATATTTACAGCGTTTATTTCTATTTTATAAATATAAATATTTAATTGGTTATTAATATTGTACTTGGGAGCAGATTGATTTATTTATATAGAACAACTCTGCAGATGCACTCTGTCCATGCAAATGGGTTTTCTTTTTTACATATTAGTGTGTGTATGTATAATTTTTATCTATTGAATAAACACATTATTATTGTTATTATTATTATTATTATTATTATTATTATTGCTTTCCTTCTGAGAACGCCCTAGAATAACAATTTTCTTAGGAAAAGAAATCCTAATAAAATTAATAGTTATTTATTTATATGTTGGATAGTATAGATGTTTCACAGCCATTCGGCCGCTAATATTTGACATTTAAATTTCTTAAGCGTATTCTCCAGTTGGATAAATATTGTTGTTAAATAGGAAATAGTCAAAGGAAAATGAATAATATTGGTTAATGATAACTGGTAAGGCAAATCGTTTACAATTACGAGAAAATTCTCTATTTTAAAATATTCCGCAAAAATTTTCGAATCTCAATATACAGGGTGTCCCAAGGTATATGGATAACGTCTTTTTCTCGGAAACTAAGATAGCTAAAAAAAAAAAAAACTAAAAAATACGTGTCCCCTTAGTTTTTTGTTAGAAAACAAAATTTAATTTGCAAATTTGTTTTGGTGCTTCCAGAAGCGAGATACAGGCACGAACTTCATTTTTTCAAATGGGGAGGTGTGGTTTTTATTTAAGAAATAGATTCCTCTAATTTTTTGAAAGGAAAATTTACTTGAACGGTTTTTTTCTTTGAGCGATATTTTACAGGTTTTGAATAAAAAATGATTCCTATAAGAAATTTGCAAATGATATAAAAACGGTTTTTTGATTGAATAAGAAGAAAGTACTATTTTATTATAAATTTTACTCCTCATAATTACAGAATTGCTCGAACTGGCCTCGCACCATTAGAGTTGTATTTCTTTGGTCGTAAGTACAATTGGCAGGAAAAAGCAATGTGGATGCATCTCTAATGGTGGGGGCCAGTTCGAGCAAGATCTGTAATTAATGAGGAGTAAAATTTATAATAAAATAGTACTTTTCTTCTTATTCAACCAAAAAACCGTTATAATATCATTTTGAAATTTCTTATAGGAATCATGTTTTTATTCATAACTTGTAAAATATCGCTCAAAGAAAAAAACCGTTCAATTAAATTTTTCTTTCAAAAAATAGAGGAATCTATTTCTTAAATAAAAACCACACCTCCCCATTTGAAAAAATGAAGTTGGTGCCTGTATCTCGCTTCTCGAAGCACCAAAGCAAATTTGCAAATTAAATCTGGATTTCTAACAAAAAATTATCGGGACACGTATTTTTTAGTTTTTTTCTAGCTATCTTAGTTTCGAGAAAAAGTCGTTATCCATATACCTTGGGACACCCTGTTTACATTTAGCTTCTCTTTTCGACCGGGCTTAGTTTTGTCCAAGTTATAATATTCTAGAATTCGAGGACTCTCAAAGGAAATACAAGATATACTTTGGCATTTTGGTGCCCAATGTGGACTCTCCGCTATTCACTCATTCCCATCAAGTGATAAGAGACCTTTCCGTTATTTCACCTATCTCTGATAGGATACGGAATAAGAAGGTATGGAATTGTGTTTATCACATCCAACCCAAGGTTGGAAAAATACATTCCGAAGGAAAGGACTGTGATTGAAATTTGTTGAGTACGTTCTCTCTCGGATATGGATGTGACTTGCTGTAGTGCTGATGACGTCCTAGAGAATTCAATAAAGAAATCACTGAAAGCTTTGTGAATCATCGAAGGGAATGAACATAGGTACCTAGGTCTTATGTATTATAAAAATACAGGATGTCCCATTTAAACGGGCCAGTTTTGAAATAACTCCTAAACGAAGAAAGATGATATCAAAAAAGTGAATATAACGTTCGTTGAAGTATTTGTTAGTTTATGATGGTGTTAATATTACTTGATTTTATTACCGCCTTACACCTGAAATCGGTGATTGAATGTTGCGATTTCCTTTTGATCCCCACTTTTTACTGCTGTATTGAAAACTACTACAAAATTTAAGAAAAATGTCGTTAATTTCACTTCAGTATATCAAACCGTTGCCGAGATATTCAACCATAAAGATTCAATTTTAATCGTTTTTTTCCTATTTCTTTGTTTCATAAACTAAAATTAAAAGCGGATTTTCATATTAATTTGTAATAAATAAGAGAGTTCAAATGCTGACAACCTTAAAACTATTTCAGAACCATAAGGAACTTGAAAATCAGGTAAAACATCATTAAAACATAAGAATTTCCCAGTTCATTTACAAAAATCTCAAAATTACCAAAAAACTATTTCCTACTTATTCAAAATGACTTCCTCGGCTTAGCCGGCACAAGCGCAGCCGCTGCCCAACAGATGAAGTTGCTAACCGTTTCATGACTGCCGGAATTGCTAAGCAGGTTTGGATTAGGTCTTCTCTAAGTGCTTCTGGAGTTGGTTCTCTGACATAAATTTTTTCTTAGAGATATCCCCAAAGAAAACATTCAAGAGGGGTTAAATCTGGCGATCTGGCGCGGAGAAAAATGAATGAGATGTAGCCGCTGTATTTCAGTAGCCGCTGGATCGGGAGACAAGGGACCGTTAAGCTGGCCTTCCAGATCGCCAGATTTAACCTCTAGTAGTTTTCTCTACAATTGTAAAAAGTGGGGGTCAAAAGAAAATCGCAACTTTCAATCACTGGTTTCAGGTGTAAGGCGGCAATAAAATCAAATAACATTAACACCATCATAAATAGAACGCAAATACTTCAATAAACGTCATGTTCTTTTTTTTGATATCTTTCCTCGTTTAAGAGTTATTTCAAAAGTGGCCCGTTTAAATGGGACATCCTGTGTACATATGTACATGAAATATATATTTTGTTTTTAAGGTGCGTCAACCTCTATGATACTGATCCGGTGGGAAAGTTTCTCTCGTTACAGATCACCGGACAGTGAGCTATAGAGGCTCCTAGGATGAAAAAAGCCAAAAGGTAGCAATGGACTCGAACCTGGAGCCTCCACGTAGGAGTCCGACGCGCTAACATTGAGCTAATTCCTTTCCGACATAAATGTTATATTTTATTGAATTATATATTAAATATTGATTAGTTCACCAACGAGAAGTAAATTTTTCTAGAAGTTGAATGGCCGAGAATATTTATAAACAATAAGATGCGATTAAGGGCGAAAAATCATGGAAGGATGTTGGGGCCAGTGAATGAGAGGGTAGCAAATAAGAATGGTAAAGAAAGTTGTAATTGGCGTTGAGATTATTTTTACTGGAACACAGTATATACCGTAGCGCTGGCAAACTCCTGAAGTGTTACATTCCAAATATATTTTTTTTTAACTGTGCCCAACTACTTATAAATGTTCTGTCTGAAACTAATCTAAAAGGAATATCATTGAAGTTAACATAATATACTAAATAATTATTAACAAATGGTAAAAATTGGAAATAAATCATAGGGACCTATAGTAAGAATAAACGGGGCATAGAAACGAAAACTGGAAAACCACTGCCATAAGGAATGCGAGCCCAGCTAACATCTAGTGAAAATGCGGATACGGATATAAGTTTAGTATTACTTTTGTTCCTCGTAAGAGGAAGTATTTGGATCCTGTCGATTTTTTTTATATTCTAAAGCATTATTTTTTGTTGTTTGTGGATTTTAAGTATAAAATCTGGTGCGAAACACTCATACGACTTTCTCTTACTGCAAAATGGAAAATTTCCTTCTGAGAAATCTCAATTTAATCAAATTAACCAAAACAAAGAGATTATTGTCTGTGGAATACCCTCGGCGAAAACCAGTCTGAGATTCACTGAGGAGGTCGTTAGTAGTAACAAACTTATCCAGGCGTTGAAGGAGAAAACCAGAAAAAATTTTGGCGATAGAATCTATACAAGAGATACCTCTATAATTAGAAGGATCATTGATATTTCCGTTTGAAGAGCGGGAATTATTGATTAACTAAATGAAGGAGGGGTTATGCCAGTATCATAAACGTAATTAAAAAATGATAACAATTCATCAGAGACATTTTCCGTGGTAGCCTGCTTCATTTTGTGGTCATCGACCGGTTTCGGGCGTTCGCCCATCTTCAGGATGCGTTTGTCAGATAGTGTGATAACACAGACTTGCACAGAGCAATTTCAGTTTATACAGTCATAACAATTTATCTTGATTTATTGTGATAGCAATTTATCTTAAAATATGCCTGGAGCAAATTTAAAAAACTTGTAATTATGCGATCCTGGCCTGGGGATCTATTATTTTTCAATTTATTGATAACCGACGCTAATCTACAGAAGTAAATGAATCATCCAATAAAGTGCAAGAAATGCTCTACATAAAGTGAAATGAAATGGAATGCTCTACAGATACAGGGCTTACTTGAGGTTTAATAAATTATTAAAATGAGATACCCAAGTGGTGATTGGAATACCACCACCATACACAAAAGTTTTTTTTCTGGAACTATTTACTAATTGCCAAAATTACTTTGAATCCTTAGTCATATTAAGTTGCTTTGCAGAAGAATCAAAAAACTCTTTTTTCATATTTACGCAAATTGCTTTATGTGACTCCACAGCCTTCATATAACCAGACTTAATAAATTTAGATTTTGTTCTGCGATATAAATTCAACAGTGAAAATGATTTTTTTCGAGCCTGAAGGCACTGTCCATCAAACCAAGCATTTTTATGAAACGATCTTATGAAAGACTTATAGAGGTAGGACAATAACACATATTAAGGTTAATAAAAAAATTAACCCGGTCTTGAGAGTCTAAAGAATGACAAGAAGAGTTACTGATTAATGAGGTTAGATTACTTTGATACTGATCTACTTTATTGTTAACCCAGACTAATTGTGGTAAAAGAGGTAAACACGTGTCCCTAGTGCTGAGATTCATCTGAAAAGTAAGAAAGAGTGGGAAGTGATCCGAAAAAGGCTCCGAAAAATAGCGAAATCGTTAATTATGGAGATATATTCAAAAGGTACAGCAAACGTCTATAACCGAAGATCCCATTTCACCAGAGAAAGTAAATCCACCTTCTAAGTCCCCATCAAAACGACCATTTAGAATAATTAACTCAAAGTCATCACAAATTTCAAACAATTTCTTACCATAATCATTCGCTGTCTTTAGAATTTCTAAATGAACGGCATTTCCAGTTATCAATGAACAGATCATCAGGTAAACGTTGGAGATCGCTCACCCTTGCATTAAAATCGCCAATAAGAACCACTTCATATTCTAAAAACAAATTCAAAAAGTTACTTAGTTTCATGAAATCTTCAGACCAAGAATTACAGTTAAGGTAAACAGGGAGAATGCAGAAATTTAATTTATCATTCTTAACAAAAATCAAATCTGTTGATAAAATATTATAAAAATAACAAACCTTAGATAAACTTGATTTAATTGCATATAGATTACCTGCTTTAGCACGCCCAAATCTAGATGTTTCATGGGCTAGAACCCAACATAAGTTGTATTCAGGAAAGTGTTTATTATATAAACCAAAATCATCTTCTATGAAAGTTCCAAACAGAATGAAAACATCATAATTATTAATAAAATTTAAAAATAACTCATTAATTTTAGACTTCAGCCCATGAACGTTATAAGCTATAAGTGACAAACTAGAAGCCAACAAAGATGAATTTCCAGTACTCAGCCTGCAGGTGGAATCATCTCAGGAAATCTTGGTGACAGAAGACACCAACGGTGCTTAATGACTCTTAGTATTTTGTTTAATAAAGTAATCCTTTGGAAGGGTGTTTTCCAGTAATGAGGAAAGGAATGCAGGCATGTCATATCCAACAATTGCATTTAATTTCGATGTACCATCTGCGTTACCATATCTAAGACCCATATGAAAACACCACTCAAAACTACTAGTGCCCACGTTGAGACGATCAGAATATAAAAAGACTTTAAGGTGTTTATTTACACGGAGAACTTCTCTCTTTACTAAAAGAAATTTAATTCTCACAGATCGCACTGTTTCTGGAAAATCCTGATAAATATACATGCCAGAATTTTTAAATTTTCTAACAGAACCCAGTACGGCAACCTTATCTCGGTAGTGTAGGAAGGATACTAAGAGAGATCTAGGTAACTCTCGCTTTCCAAGGGGGAAACTATATGTCGTTTTGATTAAGCTGCACATCTAAAACCTCTTTAGAAAAATCCACAATGAGTTGCGAGAAATTATCTTGTTTATTATTTATTAAACCTTTAAATATAAGATTACAACGTCTAGATCTGTCATCTAAGTCATCCAAACGTCGCGATCGTTCCAGTACTATAGTTCGCATTACCCCTAACTCTTCCTTCATCTGATGATTCTCTTCCCTAAGATTTATATTATCATCTCTTAGAGAATCAATGTCACCTTTAGTCGCTATGTTGGCTAACTTATTATCAAGTAGCTTATTCATTACTTCCATCAGTACGTCCATAGTTAATTGGACACCTTCACCAACTTGAGGAGAAACACTCGAAGAAGACATATTATCAATCTGTAAAGAATTTGTATTACCTTCGTTTTTAAGCAAATCCGGCGAACTCCTTACTCTCTTTGTGGGTGGTGCAGCAGCAGATCTTGGAGAGAAGTAGTGTTCCGTTTTAGGAGGCATCAATCAACTCAAAAAAAGAGGTCTCTATATTCAAAAACGTTAAAGTTAAATTCAAATTAATGCACATTCAGTGCAGCCAACATAAGTATATATATAGGTGTGAATGAGATACTAGAACAGCTGCACTAAAAAGGTACGACAAATGAGTAAGTGGGACAGAGATAGTCTCTCACTCGCAATAACAATTCACTTGATAACACACCAACAGGGGCGCTAATAACCATAGATGTTGACGCGCCTTAAATTAAAATAAAAAAAAAGAAGAAAAGAAACACCAACAGTTTACCAGTCTCCCACTCCGACTAGCAAGTTCACTAACACTCTGCCAGTTTACTGTTCAAAAACTGCCCAATCTATGAAAGTACAAATTCCACTTTAAAATAAAATGTAACTTTTTATCAAGTAACTTTGCTAGTAAAATACCTTTTTCACATAAAACCACACTTTCCCTTTTCTTTTTTAAAAAGAAACAACCTGGGTTAGAAAATGCAAAGAAAACTGAACAGATTGGTATAAAATTCAGTAAAAACACTTCACAAAAATCATAGAAAAAAAAGAAAAATTAAGCTGAGATAGTACACGATGTGTACTGTTACAAAGCAAAACATCAACTCTAAAGCATTATATTTTTTTTGTGTGCATTTTAAGGATAAAATCTGGTATGAAACACTCACACGACTTTCTCTTACTGCAAAATGGCAGATTTCCTTCACACTTATAATTCTTATTAGTGTTTAAAGGCGTCAGCATTTTTATGGAGGAAATCATAAAAAAATGAAAAAACTATTCAGTAATAACGCACTTCCGCTCAACATATTTTCTTCAAACTGAGAATTTTGGCAACTTATACAATTCTAATTAAGTTTAGTTAGTTGACGGAATTTTATAGCACATCGTTGAACTGAAATTGCACATTAGAGGAAAACATAATCTCACCCCTTCCAAAAAAAATCCTCTTCAAAGAATTTTCTCGGTGAAATATTACAAATAAAAGTTGTAGCTCTTTGTATTTGTAGTTGATATACAAAGTTTAAAGAAAATAGTTGGAGCCGTTTCGAAAAAATCCCAAAAAACTGAGAAAAAAAAATTCAGTAAAGGGGCACTTCCGGTGGATAGATTTTGGCCGAAATCTTGTGTCTGATGCGGTGGTAGTACCTAAACGGAATACCCAGTTTGAGCTTCCTGAAAAAAATTCGTTTTTAGATATTTTTTTCACACACATACAGACCATTTTCTAAAAACCACTTTTTTTATTCAGGGGACCCCAAAACATGTATTTCGGTGAAACTCACTTTCAAAAATCTAGTATGATTGCAGTGAAAACACTTACTCCTAAGTGTAAAACCCAAATTATATATAGTTATTCAATTGCACCGAAGTTCTAGATTGTGAATCTTACTTTTTTATTTTCATTTGTTTAGTTCTCTATCAGAGAACAGAGACTGATGCACAGTTTCGTAAAAGTGTGCTATCTACTGAGAATTTTTCGAATTAATCAGTTCTTTCTTTGTCAGTTTGTATTGTAGGTTTCTAGTAGGTTATCTTGCGGCAATCTTATGCACATCGAACTTATTCACAAACTTTAAATATTTTCGTGTTCATAAATCCAATAGCACTTTATAATGTTCTTATCTAGGATAATGAACAGTGAGTTGCCCATGTGATCCACAAAATGTAAAGAAAATCTTCTTTCAGGATCGTTTATTTTGGCTCTGTAGTTTATCAGAAATATAAATGCTTGCTCCAGATATTTGTAATTTTAAACTTAAACATACTCACCATACATTTTCCAAATGTACTTTAAACGGAGGTCAATTAGATGACATTATAGCGAAACATTCTTTCAACCATAGTGTAAGTGAAGTAAGGAAGCATATTATCCTTTAGTTTAGTATTTGGGATTTCAATTGATTATGTTTTTATTTCAGCTTTGTGCTGTGTTCCCTGACACAATGAATTTGCCTTCAGATATAAGTGAATGTTTCAATTTCGATACTGAATATTACAAAATATCTAAGATTCCGGTTAGCGAATTCGTTGATAATGTTTTTATTGAAGCATTTGTTAAAAGAGGTAACATAATAAGAATAAGAATTATTTTATTTTCTTCTTCACTCCTACACTCTTATTCTACCTGCTCTTCATCTTCATTAGAATTACTTTTAAGATTCTCTTATTAATGCATTGTCAGTGCTGGACATAATATAGAAGGACTTTGGTAAGAAAAATTACTTATACACACATGGTAGTGTATTGGTAGTAAGAAGTGACCCCAAGCCAAATAATCGCTATTTCAGTATTATTTCTAGATTTAGCATGAGCAAAATTCTTTAATTTAACGCTGAAGTTCTTGTTTAGGACTATGATGCTGAAACTAGCAAGTAATTCATGATGCTTATGAGTTCATTTTTAATGTTTTCCGTCTACAAAACAAATATCCCTCCTGAGTTAGTACCATATAGAGGAATAACTTTTTTTTAATTAGTTTTTTTTAAAAAAAAGTTGATTAAACTGTACTTATAACTCCAACAAGGTTTCATCTAATGTGAGAGCTATAGAAGACATAGATCATACCCAAGGGGACTAGGTTACAAGTTGTATCCCAAAAACTTGGGGCATTTAAAACCCAGATTCAGATCTAGCAAAATTGTCACAACCTTGACGTTAGTTTTGAAAACTTTGTGTCTTCTTGCAGGTGTAACACCTTGCTTTAAGATTAAATAGGCCTTCTTCTTTGACACCTTAAGTAGAATTTAAAATATGATATTTGATGAAAGTACTTGAAGTTCAGAACTGTTTGTAGCGAGCATGCTTTGGAAAAAATTTGTAGATTCACCAATTATGGATGGCTGATTAATTGTTCAAGATTCAAGCAATCTTCATTACTGTTATTTTTGTAGTGAGTATTAATAGCATATTTTAAAAATGAAACTTTGTTTAGGAGAACTGACAGCCCTGAGTTTAGACACGCTTTTAGATATTGATAATTGCGCTGCGGTTACTCCCAATGGCATACTGGTTCTTTCGTTGAATAAAGCTGTTTTTCAAGAATTAGGTGTGGATAGAGGTCCTGCTGTCGAATTGATCAAACAGAAGGTTTCACAGAAAATTCGTAAGTTTTCTATTTTCTAAGAAATATTACATTGCTATATGTTTATATTTTTAATATATTTATGTAAATGCTCTTTAGAACTTCACATCAATCTGAAGAAGTCATGTTTTAAACCTGGAAAGAAAAATTATGATCGCATACACAATCAGTTAAAGAAAATGAAGCAGTTAACAATGAACTTTGTTTTGTCTTGGGAACCTGATAGTGAGTAACCATAAATTTTTGCTGAATTATTGTTATTATTTATTAAAATATGTTGTATGTGTATTATTAATCTTACAATTCTCACAACCTTACCATCGTATATAATTTGAAAACAGTGAACATGAATTAAAAAATATACTGTCTTGTCATAACTCATGTCAACAGAGTACATGGTTAGGTGTAATAAGAGACAACACTCTGTAGTAATAAGAAAAATTTTCTTTCTGCCAATATTTCGGTATTAATTTATGTGTTTCTAAAGGGCTACAAGATAAGAAACACTTTTATAATAAAGTCTGTCGGAAAATTATAAAGTAAACAATTAGTTAAATGAATTTTCCCCCCTACACCATGACTTCGGCTATCCAGCCATTCTATGTATGTCCCGCGGCCCAGTAAAAAATTTGAGGCTGCGCTGGCGATTGATGTGTTCGTTTAGTTGGATATCGGGGGGCACTTGAGAACAATCTCAGACGCGAACCCCCCCCCCCGTTAAATAAAGTTAAATAAATAATGTCAAATCTACAAATTCTGCTTGATTTTATTATATAACATAACCTTCTTCAAAGCCTTGAGTGAATTAACAATAAGAAACTTTTTGCTTTCGTTAATCTTGTGCGGATCCTTAATTTCCTGATATACTATATTTCATCTCTTTAACAAAGTTAGTTTTAAAATCTTTTGGGTTGCGGAATCTAAGTCTTCCGTTTCTTAAAGCTTGGGTCCTTTTGTTTTGATAGTCATTTGGTAGTTAATCTGATTATTTGCTTGGTACTCTTGCTTTTGGTGAGAGCAATCAGGGTTCGGTATCAGCATCATGAGAAAAACTGGACAGAAAACTAGTAGTGTCCTGCTAGCAAAGGTCAGAACTAAACGGGAAATACTGCAGCTAACTTTCCATTAACCCTTCAATAAAAAACGCAGGCAGACAACCCTTGGCCTTTCTAAGATAGTTAACTCCAAGCGTTTACTTTTTTCTTCTGTATTTCATATGCACAAGGTTATATTAATTTTTCTGTCTAACAGATGCGAAAGTATGCCCTTCATCAATTGCTGCATACTTTCACAAGAAAGGATATTCAGTGGAAGAATGTTTCCCTTTGAAAACAAGTAGAGTTGACTATAACGTCAAGTTACCTTCAGAGAGTGCAGATCCTGACGAAATGTTTGAATGGTTTGGGTTGTATGCTCTTGGTGCTAGAGAATAGTATGTACAGTACATATATTTTCAATGTAGTTTTATAAATGTATTATATAAAATATGTACAGGTCCCGCTGTATTATTACTATTTGTAATAATACAAAGTTAATTCCCTTTTTTAACTCGTTCTTATATTGCTAAATAAGAAATGATGTTTTTTTATTTTTAACATGGATATTAATGGTATATTTGTCAGTCCAGATCCAATTCATCAGGAATTCTTGTCTACTTATCCTGGAATGGATATGGAAACTATTGGACAGACAGTGTTTATTCAATGGACTGGGTTATTCACAACACGTAAAGTTGGTAAATTCTTGAACGAATTAAGGTAAATTCCAACTTTCTTAAATGTAAGTTTTATTCTTTATTTTATTCTGTATGAAAGATGTGTCCAGTTCAATCGCATTTGAAGCATTAATTTGAAGTATAGTGGTCAGATAGGCAGAGAAAAAAGATGTTGGTTAAAAATTTGTTAGCAATTTTGGAGGAAACAGAGTTCTATAGAGTTTAATTCTGAAAAAATATAAGAATATTTCGAAAGGCATTTTATTATTTTTGCCATTATGGGCGGGTGTGGAGATTGTTCCATCCTCGCACTTCTTCACTGTCTAGAAGTTGGCGGAGGAAGTTATCAGAATAGTTAGGGAGAGTATTGGAAAGGAAATCGTATCCTTTGATGGGAACCTGCTGGCTTCCCCTTCCGGAACATCCTAGGTATGAATTGCTCAGAAAATAGAGCTTCTATCTATAGAGAATTTCCCTGCAAGACTGAGTAACAAAAGGAGGCCTTTTGAATCCGCTTTGAACGGAATTAAAGAAAAAAGTTATTAAGTGATACCGGATTAGGGATCTAGAATCAGGCACTAGTAGTCAGTGGGCAAGTTACCTATCATTGTCCAGATAGAAATGTATTTTATTGTATGAAGTGTCGAGTTCAGATTTATTGACTGGGCAGAAATAATATAGCTACCCTCTTTTGGGCGCCAAAGCATGTTGGTGTAGAAGATGAGATGGCGGAAACTTGGCAAGGAAAGGCGCAGTAACCACTTCAAGAAGCCGGAACTCTTTTTATGGGTTAAGCGACTAGTCCCCCCAAGAAGAGCCAGAAATGAGGTGGAAGTCAAGAGGCACTGTTCTGGAGAACCTTCCCAGGGCTGAAGCAAGCAAAGACTTTTCTGGACAACTATGACAGGATAAAGTGCGAGATGTTTTCTCAAAGTGCATTATTAAGTCACTTGAAGAAGTAAGGTCTAGAATGCCATTGTGTTTGCATATTCTGGAAAGAAGGGTGGAGGATACTCCAATATACTTCCTACGTCCTGAGCAGATAGAAAGCTGGTAACATACTAGGTAATGAAGGAGGAAATATCCTTTCTAGAATCTTCCCCGAATTTGAAATTTCTAAAAAAACTCAACCTGGATGGGATTAGTCTAAACTTCATAGGTCTCTTATTTTTATAATATATATAAATTTTTCATTTTCTTCTATTTCTTTTTCAGAAAATATATGGTTGCCCGGCCAAGCATTCCTTTTATTGGATTGCATGTCCAAGGATTTGACGACGCTCCAGTATCGTGGGATAACAAAGTTAATCATTTCTTAACTTGTGGTGATAATAATTATACTTTCATTTTGTATCCAAATGGAAATGCTTCGATTATGAAGATTTTTGTATGACAATAAAAAATCTGCTTAAAAGTTTTTGTAAGTCTGCCTATCCCATAATTTCAGATATTGAAATGAGAACTATTTAATGAATCATAATCTCAGTATGAAGAAATCAGGTAGAGAATATTCTGGCTCAGTAGAGCGCACCAAAAACAATGAACCAACTGCATATAACATTTTAAATTTTACACCCTAAATTCTGCACAACTATTCCAAATCTACTTATTCAAAATCAATTTTTTTGGACAAATTCATCAAGTGATACGTTTATATCAGTTAGCATACCAAGTTTATAGAAAATCGTTACAGACGTTTTCGAGAAAATTGCAAAACACATCTGCATCCGTCTTTAAATTTGAAATACTAGTAATGCTTGTAATGTATATTAATATCATATAGGTAGTAGCACTATACTTAGTACTGAAGTGGCACTACAGAGGCTTGACGTTAGTGTTCCCATAGAACCCCACAAGAAAAATCAAATTTCTCGAGAAATTGTTTCATATAAAAGTGATAAGTATTTATGGGTTACGAAGTTTAAACAATTCGTTGGAGCCGTTTTCGAGAAAATCACGAAAAACAGATTCCTGAAACTTCATGTCTGATGCGGTAGTAGTTTGTGTTAAATTCTACCTTTTCTAAAAATTGTGTATATTAACAAAAAAATTAGTTGAATTTGTTTCAGGAAGAAATGGAATTGTGCATGATACGACGGATAGAATATCAAAAAAATTAGTATTGTGGGGGTTACTTTGTTAAAAGGTCTAATAGAAGTTACAAAAGGATAAGGCCATTTGACAACCATTTACATTCAATAATATATTCCAAACAATTCTTAATGATAACTTCCAGTAAAAACGTAAAAATTAAAAAAATTATTCCACCTGATAAACGGGGAAATTTTCATAAAAACGTTTGTGTTCTCGCTGCCTGTGAGGAGGTTATAAGGGCGTAGGACAATCTCATAGGTAAATCGAAGCCAATAGTGGACATCAGGGTTGGGTGTGTGAACCTGTTGCTTTTCTTAAAAATGCCTTAATTATGAGATTTAGGTGCTTATTAACCTTCAAAATATTGTGTTCTTTCGTTATAATAATATATTTTATAAATAATTTGATGCCACAAGATCGTGGAACTTTTAGTTTTGAAAATTTTGATAACAGAGATGGTTATAAAGAGCCAATAATTCCAAATATCGTACATTATATAATTTTTGGAAACATATCAATTGATTTTGTCACTTTTTTGTCTTTGGCTTCCGTACTAAAGGTAAACTGCTATCATTATTTCATAATGCTGAACTTTTTAAATTGTTTAATAAAAGTTTATTCTTCAATAGGTTCACCGACCCGATACAATTTACCTTCATTGTGATTATCGCCCAATTGAAAATAAGTATTGGAAACTTCTGAAAAGTTTGTCCCATAAATTTAATGTTATTCTACGTCCAAAGCGGTTACTAAGGCCTAGTGAAGTGTTTGGTCAACCACTGAGTTCCGTTTACCATGCTACAGATGTGGCTAGAATTTTGATAATGAGAGAATATGGTGGTATTTATCTAGATACAGATGTTATCGTTCTGAAACCCCTCCACACCTTTTTACGATATGAAATGGTAGTTAGTTGGCCAACTAATGATAATTTTGGGACTCAGGTAAGTTTTGTTTAATTAATTTTTAGTATCTATCTAGTAAATTTATACTTTATTCATATGAAAGATTTAAGAAAGATAAGAAAAGGACCTATTATTTAGAATGTGGGTCTTTTGATTTGATCATGCCTCAACTGGTAGTACTTCTTCTGTGAGTACTCTGTTATATTTGTTAAAAAAATAGCTAATATATATGAAAAATATTTACAGGTTTTGATTGGTCACAAAGATGCAAGATTTTTAAAGCTTTGGTTGGAAGGTTATCGTAGATATCGACCTCGGATGTGGTATTATAATGCCGGACAATACCCCACTGAGGTAATACTATATTCAGCTCCTCATTTAGCCCATCGTGTGACGGATCAACTAGGTACACAAAATCTTTTAAAAGAATTATATAATAGAAATGATTGGGATGAATGGAAACGATTCTACACAGTTCATCTTCTCAGTAGACATTCCCCAGATCCACAAAATCTTAATGAGGTATCAATAAGATTTTATAATAAAACTTTTGGACAGATAGCAAGGTGGATTTTGTATGAACTATCACCTTTGCTTGAAGTCGATTCTGACGGGCTTATTTGGAAATTTGATTAATGATATTGTATATATAATGTTATTAGGTTAAATTATGTATGTAGGTGTTAAAAAGGTAGTCTTTTATACAAAAATATTAAATTATGAGTATAATTAGTAATGGGAAATCGCCTCCCTCATAAAAAGAAATGTGTTAATTTTTAATAATCACTTAAGACGAATGGAAATATGAAGCTATCCTCACAATTTAATATTCATTTCATTATGTTATACATAAGCTTATTAGTCAATTAAGTGGTACAATTTATATGGGAAACAGTTATAAACAGCGTTTAAAAAACTAGATTACCACATTAAGAAAAAAAAAATATTAAACAAAAGAAAGTCCGTTTCGATCGGATCAGCATAGTTTCAAATTTCAAACTCGGCTAGTTAATCAAAATGTTTACAATTGATCGCGGACGTAAATACACTTTTATTTTCATTTTAGCTTAGTTTTATTACTAATGCGCGCATAGTGTCTAAAATATTTTTATTTGAAATAAATTAGATCTACATAATGACAAAAAAACACTTCTTATGTTGGCAAATTTCTAATAGTTATCCATCATTATGCTCAACAGTCGTTTCAATTTGGCTTGCCCTAGAATAGCTCCTTGAAAGTCCATCCATCGAATTCAATCGTTATCCAAAGCATCCCGTCGAATGCTTTGATCGCTCACCTTAAAACTCAGATGTTATTATTGAACTTCCTAAAATTATGTGTACTTCCTTCAGACTAAATTGCTCAAATAAAAAATCGTTAGAATACTATGTTCATTGAGATTAAGTACTCAGCAATAAATATTTGGTGATATTTGTTTCTCTCCAAACAAACATAAGACTAAAAAAAAAAAATTTATTAAAAGTGGTGCTGGGATCATTTTGGTGCCAATGAATTATTTTATATAGATGTGGAACGAAAAGTAGATAGGAATAATTTTATTTAAAGAGACCGTTTACGAAAGATACTGAAACTTAATTAAGGAATTCTTTTTAATTCTGTCGTTTAGATAGTACAGAAGAATTTTTTTCTTGAAAATTAACAGTCTGAAACATTGTAGAAGGTAAGTGTTTTTGATTTTTTGCGATAGCAAATTATCAAATTTACGTAATAATTGGCAAGAACGTTTTGACAAAGTAGTAACAAATTTACTATAAAATTATTTTCAGCATTATAAATATTGCTCTTAAATGAAACAATAACACATTGGAAAATTAAGGACATACAAGCAAATTAATAAATTAACTAACTTTTAATGAGTTAACTACAATTTTTTCGAGGATTTTAGTCACTTCTTAATTTTTCATTCTCTTTCTCAAGTCCTCAGAAACAGTTAAATTATTAATATTTATAAATTCACAGTTCCTCCTCTAATACTCTTAATGGCAAAATTAATGCAATACAACAAGACTTGACCAGATATAATATAGAAATCTTATTTCAAATTCTGCCCTTGATTTTCATGATATCTGAATCTCTTTAATATCTGATATCTATTTTCTGCACTTGTAAATTCTCCTTTCAG
>JAAEAF010007461.1:0-65380 GCA_011037195.1 Triatoma infestans | reverse complement strand
AAAAATGAAGTTAGTGCCTGTATCTCGCTTCTGGAAGCACCCAAACAAATTTGCAAAAATTAAACTTGGTTTTCTACAAAAAAACTACGGGGTCACGTATTTTTTAGTTTTTTTCTAGCTACCTTAGTTTCCGAGAAAAAGTCGTTATCCATATACTTTGAGACACCTTGTATATATTTTTGTGCAATCGTCGAATAATGTGACGAGTATTACCCTAAATTTAGTGATGAAAGTTTCAACTTTAACGCACAAGTGAGTTACACACTATTTTCTCTCACTAGTGTGTGTGAAAGTTTTTTTTTATTTATCAAAGTGCTGCCCGACAAAGACATAGTCATATAGATATATATGTACGTATCGAAGTTTTAGAATCGAAGGTTAAATGTAATAGAGAAATTTTTTTTTTTATATTGCCATCCATACAAATAATGTTAATGAAAAATATTTATATACGTGTTAATTATGCAATTTTTCACGTATCTTAACTACACCATTTCTAAAAGGAACCTTACTTATACTGGGATAATTTCTTCACATACTTATTCTACACATATAATTGAATTCGATTTCTGATTGCAGGAAAAATCTAATATTTAATTCGTGAGCAATCAGTGAGTTGTAAATATGTAGGGGAGTGAATGTATCTATTTTTGAGGGGGAGAATCACAAGTTATATTTTGAATAAAAATTGGTACAATTTTTTTTGGCACGCATGCTTACTCCAGTTTATAAATCTCATGCTTTTTGTCCGTAACCTTCATGTCCAATGATTGGGATAACTTTTTTAGGTATTTTTTACATTCACAAATTCCCCCACTGAATATTCACCAGAAACAATTTCTTTTGCACTCTGGGTACCATAGAAAATCTATGTCCGGTCTATCCATGGGGTTGAATATTAATCCAACAAAAACTCAGTGGTATCCCTCGCCAGACGAAGAACACTTCCATTTCTGAAAAAATATCCAGTTTGTTGGAGTTGAAGTTGAGTGAAAGAAAGAGGTTAAATACGTACAGAAACTTTTGATAGTAAACTCCTACGTAACAGACATATTGAAAGAGTAAAGCCTCTTTGTATGTAAGTCAGTGCAAAGCTCCTTACACTCTCATTGTCGGCAGAAACATAGTAGACTCTGAAGTGGGGATGTACCATTATGTTGGTGAGACTTTGGAACACTTACTCACATTAGATGTTATGAGCGAATTAGGCATCCTTGAAAAAGTACAATATCTAGCATATTTATACAAGACAGGAATAATGAGGACTTGTCCTATGTTCGAACGAAAATATTATCAATTTCAGACCTCTTCAGCTTGTTGTTAAAAAATAGTTGTAGATATGAGCGAAGTGGGCTATTTGCGGATTCTAGGAGTGGTAATGGAATCAAAGGTTGCTTTGGTAAATCAAGAGTGCATTGTTCTGGAGCATTATGTACAAGAGGTGTAACTCTCACAGGGATGGGACGATTAAAATCTTTTTTCACGAAACTAGGTACTAGAAGTGAGTGAAACAGTGAATTCACTGGAAAGAACATGACACGCAAGGGCGAGGACCCCTGAGAGGATTGGGATTGAAGTATATGGGCCAAGAACCAGAAACCCGGAGTCTACTGGAAAAATCCTAGTAATTGAAAGATTTTTCCGGATCAAGAAGTATCAGGAGATTATGATCCTATGGACCGCCATTATAAAAGCGGACTACGAGGATGTACTAGGTGTAGCTTAATTTCCAGGTTCATATCACCCTCTTTAGAACCAGATCTGTGCACTCGTGATCTGCAGCCTTTCCTCTTTATTTTATTCATTTCGGAAGCGGCGTTAAGAACATTTTTAAAGTAGTGACGCAAAATCGCCTAAAATTCTACAACAACTAAGTCATTTCTGAAATCGCTCACAGCATAGATCTTTTCACAAGCTATACAAGCATAAAATAAAAGTAAAAATTATACTTAATGTGAAAGTTTTGAGGAACTAGTATTTAGTAAAGTAACATTGAGTAAATTACTGTGGAGAATCAAGAGGAACAAAACGCACAGACTTTTGTGAAACCCTAGTATTCACAATCTACATTTCCACAATGTATGGTTTATTATTTAGAAAAGAATTTTTGCAATATACGAACTGTTTTTTTAATTTATTTGTTCTCTGGTGTGTGAACAATAAGTATATATTGCGATCAGACTAGAAGGTTTACGGTTAAAATTTGTAAACCCATGGATGCGACTTTAGTGAATATTTTCTCGATTTTTCGCAATGATATATAGATAACAAAGCAAATTCAGAGTGTGTAAAACTGAATTTGCTCTGAGCAAGTCTGTATTGCCACACTGTCTGAAAAAAGCATCCGGAAGATGGGCGAACGCCCGAAACTGGTCGATGACCACCAATAATGAAGAGGCTACCACAGAAATGTCTCTGATGCTTTCCAGCTTTGCGGAACCAACCACCACAACAACGATATATAGATATTATATTACATTGGTAGCCTATTAATTTAAGCTATATGTAATATTGATAGCCTATTAATTTAAGCTTATCACTTTTTATTTGAACCATTTTTCTAATAAAATATATCGTAAAATTTTTTTTAAGAATGTTATAAAGATAAACTTTTCTCAAAGTGTCTGTTCAGGTACTGAATCTGCAAAACATAGAATTCCATATTTAAAGAAGTTGGTTACCTCTGCAAGTCCAACTTTATTACTGATTTTTCTAGTTTAAGTTTTACGCAATTTTCACAACAAAAAAATGGATGTTGTCTTTATATTGAGTAACATTCACCGGTTGTGACTAGGGGTCATGTTACTCAGTGGCAAAATGAGGCTGTACTGATGGTTGTTAATGGTGTTGACCCCCTCTCCCTTGAAAAAGTGTAAAAAATTCGTTTGAATGTATATAGCTTCGTTTATTTTTTTATAAAAAAATTACGACTCTTATTAAAACAGCATGAAATGAAACATTCGATCCAGAAATGAGTTTTAGATGGGTTTATTATGTTAGCTACGACTTTAGGCCATAACTCCGATCTGTCATTTAATCGTATAATAGCCCAATCATAATATCATAGTCCTCCTAATTATATATTTATTAGAGGCTACTAAACATGTATTAATGGTCCAATTTAAAGAAATTAAAATTGGATTGATGAGGGGACAGGTGATAATTTCATATCAGTTTTTTCCCATTTCACATATAAGTATATATATATTTTTTTTTAATTTAAGGCGCTTCAAAATCTACGGTCATTAGCGCCCGCAGCCTTCTCACTGCACTGCCGGCCTCCGGACAGTGTTCTCTTGCTACATTGTTCTCTCCGGACAGTGTCCATCACCGAACAGTGAGCTGTAGAGGCTCTTAGGAAGAAAAAATCTAAGGGTAGCACTGGACTCGAACCCGGGACCTCCACGTGGGAGTCCAACGCGCTAGAACCCCTTTGATAATCCCTTCCCTTTGGTTTTTCTTTTCTTATATTAAATGAACATAAAAATACTGATTGCTAAATTAGTGTTAATGGTGCCTCAACGCGCTGCTAAGCATCTTCGTTGAGTGTTAATCAGTAATCTTTAAGTATACTGAACATTTTTTTCAGGTGTGCTTAACATTCAAGTACCAAATTAGCAAATAAGTTTTAAATATAAATAACAAAAATTGTAAGAATTGGTAAAACGGCCAACACTATCAAAAATATGAATTATTAAAAAAGTAAATAAAATTGTTTGATTTACAAGTAAAATTCAGCTATCTAGTTAGAACTATTTGTTTAACATGTTATTAAAACAACCGAAGTAACTTTACCAACATCAGGCTATTATAACTTCATTGTTTACATAAATTTTACATTTCATTAACTAAAATTGATTCCTCTTGATAATAATTAATTAACATATTCAAATATACAGGATTTTATCATCAACAAACACTAAATTACTTTCTTTATGCATATTTCAGTTATAATAATATAGTTATCAAATTGTTTGGATTTTCCTCTCGGTTTTCTTTTAAAATGAAACTTAAAAAAAAATTGAAAACAATCTCCCAAGAATTCAAGAACTTGCAATGGCAAATTTATATATATATATACATACATATGTATATATGTAACGTTACATATAAGGGAAATTAGCTCAGTGGTAGCGCGCTGGACTAGCAAAGCGAAGGATCCGGGTTCGAATTCAGCTTGCTGCCCCTTAGATTCTCTCTTCCTAAGAGCCTCTAGTGTTGTTTGTAGCTAGAAAAATACTGTTCGGAGCCCAGCAGTGCACTGAGAAGGCTCCCGGGGAGCACAATAGATCTTTCAGGGTGCAGTTGCATATTCTTCTCCCCTCCCCTCCCCAAAAAGTTTCACATATACAATATATTGTGACCATTAAATTCATTTTGTACAACCTTATTCTTGGAGGCAATATATATATATATATATATATATATTTGCGATATATTATATCATTAAGTATCCGGTGATGGACAGTGTTGTCTGTAACGAGAGAACATTTTCCGTAGGCCGGCAGTACACTGAGAAGGTTTAATTAAATAATTTCCTTATGGTCTATAGGATGTGCGAGTTTTAATTATATTTCGAATGCATTTTCAATTATATGTGAAATTAGTAATTAGTTAATATCCGAATAAATAAATTAACTAATCATAAATCCAATCAACTATGTAAATTGCCGGATTTTTAACCTCTAATTATTACTATTTATTTTATTTTTATTTATTTATAATATTCTATTCCTTATTTTCAATTGTTTATAAATTCACCAACTTTTAGATATCAACGATCGTTCTATAATTTATTTTCCATAATTTAATTCTATGTTCTTATTAAATAATTGGGAATTCTATAGTTTTTACAAAGTTCTGAATAAAATCACTTTCACAGGCCATTGTCATGTAAAACACTTTTAGGTCTTCCAGTTGAGATCGCATCAGTTGTGTAATTATAAATCGACGTTTTGCCCATATTACAATAGGTTTCTTCTGAATAGTTTCGCCTCTAAAGTTGAAACAACAGCCATTTCAGCATTATAACCGACCTCACCCTGAAAAAGGTAATCGTAATATGGGCGAAACGTTGGTTATAAGAAACACTAATGCGATGCAAATTTTGTGGATGTGATGGCTCAAATTTCCTTACAATACTCTGTGTTTTCTATTAACCATTACTTATTCACCAAGTAAAATTTCTTAAGAGTTAAATTTCTCAACACGATGCCCCAAAATGTTTATTTTGTTATAATTATTTTAATTTAATTTATAATATGTTTGGATATTTTGATAATTATTGCTACAAAGTGTTACATGTAATATAATGAAATAGAATGGATGAATGTAATGAGTGTTTTCACTTGTATTACGAGTTGTAATTGTTATTGAGGTACACTTGTTATTTCTAACTTAAATAAATATATTTACCTCATTATTTTATGATAATTTTATATTGAAGGTAAATTAAATTTAAAATTGAAAAGTTTTATACATTACCAACAAAATAATGTGTGTTTTTTTCTTTATTTAAGCGATGTTTTGATATGTCTTTGATGAAATTAAATGCAAACTGAATATTTCTTATTAGCCACTTTAAACATCCATTAAGTTTAATCTATATTTTAAATTCAACAAGCATTAATGTGACTTGTATTTTATAATAACATTAAAATAGAAATATTTTCTTTTTATTATAAAATATTTTTTGGCAACAATTTATCCCAAAATTATAGACTGTTTTTTTAATGATACAATTTTTTTCTCGTATAATACATTCTCTTACTGCGGTAACATGAAGTAATGTGATCGTGTCAAATTGTGTCATCGGAAATTGCACGTTTTGAGAGTCTCCTGAGTCGGGAAAAGTATTTTTTTTGGGGGGGTGGGTGTGGGGAATTATCATGTCTATGTAAGTGAAATTACAGCAAAAACAAAACCAAAAAACTCGTCGAAAATTCAAACTTGATATTTTTTTGAGTACCGCAGCATTCACAATGGGATCATTCAGAAATTTATCTGTCAAAATGCCTTTGGATTTTCTCTACTTAGGAGTCTCTACAGTTCACTGTCCTATGATGGGCAGTGTTGTCTGTAGCTAAAGAACCTGTTCAGTGGCCGACAGTACACTGAGAAGGCTCCGACGCCACAATAGTTCTTTCAGGTTACAGTACAAAACAAAATTACAGAAATTTGAAACTTGACATTCTGTTTGAGTTGTGATGGATTAGAAGTTTTCGAAGTGACAGCGAAAACTGTAGGGTTTGTTTCCAAAGCCTTTTACTTCTATTAGGGCATTGGCATAAGAAGAAAGTGCTTCGTCTAATTTTTTAGGTAGCTCTGTTTGTACCTCATTACAAAGCGGTTGAGGAAGTGACCCAGAAATATGAAAATATATTTAATTTAAATTAATCAAAAATATCAAGAAAATTGTAACATTCGCTGGCAAAAGGGACTATTCAGGTAGAAGACCACCATTGTCTTTTAGAGTTCATGAATGGACCTTGTTAGCATTGTCTACCCCTTCTTCGCACAGGGGAAGATTTGAACGAACAATTAGAAGAAATTCCTTCAGACAGTCTAAAACAAACATTCAAGCAGAACACTTGTTTTTCGCTCTCTTAGAATCAGTGGCCGTTTAAGTTATAACATAAGAGTTTATTCCAACTAATTGCATTAAATTAATAAGCATATTGCATATTGCTGTGTTATTGAATAGCATTTAAATATCTTTGAAGAATATATTTAATTTAACCTACCAGTGTTTTCTTAATTATTCTTATTACTTCTCTCTCTTAAAACTTACAAACACAAGCCATTTTACTAAACCGCTCGTGCTGCACCAACTACTACTAAAACACACAACAACAACAGCATACCAAATTCATTACAGAGTCCTGAAGTCCTACATTCTTATCCTACCATGCTTTGGTGTAATTTCTCCCACATCATTGCCATAGAAACAGGAAAAAATGATGCCTTCGGATCGCTAGGAATAATCTACGCCATATTAGCAATTGGATTACTAAGATTCATTGTTTGAACTCACCACATATTTACAGTAGGAATAGACGTCGTCGATACGCGAGCATATTTCACCTCAGCCACAATAATCATTGCCGTACCCACAGCAGTTAAAGTCTTCAGATGACTAGCCACCCTGCACGGTAGAATAATCTCCTACATTCCAAGAATCTTATGAGCCTTAGGATTCGTATTTTTAAGGGTTGTGTTACCTGTTAATATAAATATATAAATACCCAATTCAATTTGGGTAATCATATTATTTTTATTTCTTTATGCCATTCACAGTATTTTGACATAAGTAGTAAACTGTATGCCAATAAACAGCCACATTATATTGTATGATGCCACAATAAGCTGGAACAATGGAAGAGCCATTTAATTAACACCTAAGAACGGGACACAATAGCGCTGAAATGTGTTGCAATATGTGATAGAACACAGATTTCAAACTCCAGGTGTTCTAGTAGAATTAATCATTTGGTTGAATACTTATCATTAAGTGAAGTATTTCAATTAAAATTTTTGAATATAAAAAGCCAGAAAATTATTGCTAATGATATTTTTTATCTAATCTCAAACATATAATTGTGCTCTAAATTTCAAATTGTATTTAAAATTGATGAATAGCATTACATCCTTTGTAACAAGTGAAGATGATGGCATGAATGATATAGTGCATACATGTATGAAGTATATACACAACAATAACGGCAACATGGTAGCCGTAAGTTACCCAATACAGCAGAATGACAGCCAAACAACCTTAACCAGAGGGGGTGGGCCGACGTTATGCAATTAAATTATCACTAGCATATCGCCGCCTGAGTCTACGATGTGTGAGCGGATTAATGGATTTTGGTGGGAGGATAATTTGATATGGAATTTATTGTAGCGGAATTGGGCTAAATCATAGACAAATGGATTGTTTAGGTTGGTGTGCATTGTGTGACTGGAAACGTAAAATGTAGCATTTACTATGGTTCTAATGGATATCCTGGATTGGATCATGGGCATAGCAAAGCCCTTTCTCAGACGATGGCCGAATATGCAAATGGTATAAAACCTCATACGCTCATAAACGAATTGAAATTTCTTAATTTTTTCAAACTTGCAATAAACTCTATTGTAATTTCACAAAAAAAATTAAAAAGGAAAATATTTAAAAAAAAAAATAGACTTTTCTGAAGTTTAAGAATAGTTATTTAATCAGTGAGTGAAGTAATATTTTTTTTATACTTCGAATTCAAATATTGAACTATTTTTTCAGCAACCGATTAAATTGATTTATAACTGATATGAATATAGAAAAAAATATAAAATGTTTGAAATACTGACAATGTATATTAATTCAAGTCATATACTCCATCTCTTTATAACCTGCTTTCCATAGTATTTAACATCAAATCCGTTTTTTTTTTGGGAGGGGAGAGATTTGTTTGAAATACGTTCATTGTTTTCGCTTATTCCTGCTAGATGTCGGACTAGATGGAATTAAATAATATTATTCTTCTTCACTTGTGAGAAAAAGTAATGGCTGCTTTTAATTTTTATCACTTGTGATTAAAAGTATAATTTTCACTCGCCATTTTTGAGTCAACAATTGTCACATTATTAGACGGTTACAAAAAAAAAGATTTTTTTTTTTCTTTGGCCTCCCCACTCTGCCAACTATCATATTATTTGAAAATTATTTATAATTGCATAGAAAAATATTGAAATAAGTACCAACCTTTATTAATCAATTTTGGACCACTTGGAAACTGCAATGATTCAAAATGTCCCAACATTTATTTTAATTTACTTCCTTTAGATTTCAGGTAACTAGGACATCTGTTAAAAATCTTATAATTTGAATATCACCAATGAAAAATTCATCAAAATCAACAACTACTGAATAACGTTGCCTAATAAACGTAAGTTTTAGACTGAAATGTTAGCAATCTTACCTCGTATTTGTCTTATACTTCTTCTTAATATGATAGAGAATTATCGTATAATTAATTTTCTAATTATCAAACTTGGTTGATATCTAAGTGACTTTAATAGAAATTTCTAATTCAACTAATTCTATTCGAATTTCTGATAAACTGAACATTACTATATTTTGTTATATATACATATTTTAAATCATTATTTCCTATCTCTAGGGGGGGGGCAGCATACTCCACCTGGCTCCTTGACTACAGTCGTGGGTGGAGTTGTTCGTGGTTCCATACGGGGGTTAGCATAAAAATGTCTGGTTTTCTATTATTTAGTACACTTGTCTAGTAGTCGTTAGTAACCTTTTGTATCTATTCTTACAGTCTATTCGTTTTAGTCGAATGTGGGAGGTTCAATGTTAGTCTTTTTTGCCAGGTAAAGTCCGAGAAATTTTATATTGATTTGCATGAGAAGAGGAATGTTATTGAGGTCAAGAGATTACTGTTCATTTAACTTGAAAATGATTTTTATATACAGGGTGTCCCAAGGTATATGGATAACGACTTTTTCTCGGAAACTAAGATAGCTAGAAAAAAGCTAAAAAATACGTGTCGCCGTAGTTTTTTTTTTAGAAATCCAAATTTAATTTGCAAACTAGTTTTGGTGCTTCGAAAAGCGCGATAGAGGCACCAACTACATTTTTTCAAATGGGGAGGTGTGGTTTTTATTTAAGAAATAGATTCCTCTATTTTTTGTAAGAAAAATTTACTTGGACGTTTTTTTTCTTTGAGCGATATTTTACAAGTTATGAATGAAAACATGATTCCTATAAGAAATTTCAAAATGATATTATAACGGTTTTTTGATTGAATAAGAAGAAAAGTACTATTTTATTATAAATTTTACTCCTCATTAATTACAGATCTTGCTCGAACTGGCCTCCACCATTAGAGATGTATTTCTTTGGTCGTAAGTTACAATCGGCAGGAAAAAGCATGTGTATGCATCTCTAATGGTGGGGGCCAGTTCGAGCAAGATCTGTAATTAATGAGGAGTAAAATTTATAATAAAATAGTACTTTTCTTCTTATTCAATCAAAAAAACCGTTATAATATCATTTTGAAATTTCTTATAGGAATCATGTTTTCATTCATAACTTGTAAAATATCGCTCAAAGAAAAAAAACCGTTCAAGTAAATTTTTCTTACAAAAAATAGAGGAATCTATTTCTTAAATAAAAACCACACCGCCCTATTTGAAAAAATGAAGTTGGTGCCTGTATCTCGCTTCTGGAAGTACCACAATAAATTTGCAAATTAAATTTGAATTTCTAACAAAAATTACGGGGACACGTATTTTTTAGTTTTTTTTCTAGCTATCTTAGTTTCCGTTAAAAATTTGTTATCCATATACCTTGGGACACCCTGTATATATATATTTTAAATCATTATTTCCTATCTCTATGGGGGGGAGGCAGCATACTCCACCTAGCTCCTTGATTACGGCCATGGTTGGAGTTGTTCGTGGTACCACATGGGTGTTACCAAAAAAAAGTCTGATTTTATTTTATTTAGAACATCTGTCTAGTAGACGTTTGAACATTTTGTATCTATTCTTACAGTCTATTCGTATTAGTCGAATGTGGGAGGTTCAAATGTTAGTCTTTTTTGCCAGGTAAAATCCGAGAAATTTTAATTGATTCGTATTGAGAAGAGGAATGTTATTGAGGTCAAGAGATTATTGTTCATTTAACTTGAAAATGATTTTTTTATATATTTCTTTTCTTCTTTTTTTTAATATTTCGGCAATTCTTTGCCAACCAAATCATTATTACATACAAAACTTTATAATTGAAACAAATATAGCGTAATATAAACTATTAAAAAAAATATGATAGTTGGAATTAAATGACCAAAAAGTCCTAATATAATATGTATAAAACACTTTATTATACAGTATCGAGCTTTTGATCTGGGAGCCAGGTCATTCTCAAGATAACACAACTAGATTAAAATAACAACAGGTTATAGTGTTTGAAAACAAGCGGTGTTATTATTTCACTAAATTTGTATATATGGCATTCAGATCAGCAATATCTGTTTTAAAATTGATAGTTGTTCTGTTTCTATTGATGCGGACCATTTCTAAAATTTTTTTTTTTTTTTTTTTTTTGTGAATTCTTTTCTCCATCAATTATTGTAGTTTTACTAAAGTCAAAACTGTGTCCAGTTTTTATAGTGTGTTGAGAGACAGCTGTGTTATCTGTTTTTTTCTTCCAACGTCATATTTGTGTAGTCGAATTCGATTTTGAACATATTGTTTTGTCTCTCCTATTTAAGTGGATGGGTCATATCGAAAACTCGATACTATTAAAATAAAGGATGTTTTATACATATTATGTTAGGACTTTTTGATATCTAATTCCAACTATCATATTTTGTAAAAGTTTTTATGCCCAATAAATCAAACAAAGTTATAGTGCAAACTATTAAGATCAATAGAGGGTTATCTTGATAATGTAGAGTTTATTTAGTGTAACATAGCTTAGTTAGGAACTGTATTAATTATCTTCTAGTTGACAGATATAATACTTAAATCATTGATGAGATTGTGGACATGAGTTGACGTGCATGTTGATACTGCATCCCTCGTATGTTTATAAATGATAAATTTATAATTATGCCAAACTTACTGAAATTTCACTTATGAATTTTTAATACTAAATTTATAATTCAGGAGCCCGTTGATGCTGTTATTCTTTCATTTTTGATATATTTATGGCAATTTTAATGAATAAGCACTTTAGTAGAATGTCTTGTCTATATTCTTTTAATTCCTACAAATAACTCAAATTTATATTAATAGTGAAATTGCCAATAAAAAAGGCTTAACAAAGAAAGAAACTAAAGGCAAACTAAGAAAAGTTTTATTTAATGAGACAAATTAACTGTTCACAACTTTTAGCTTCAATACAACTTGTAGGAGGATAAGGAGTTTCCAAGGCACCTCAAATTCGTTTGAGGTGAAATCTGGGCTTAGAAAAGGAGACCCAGTGGCTCTGCTGCTGTTCAATGTGGCACTCCAAGTTGTGGTGAATACAGCCGGATTAAAAAATACAGGGGCGGAATTATATTCAATAAAATGACACTACTCCTTGCCTAAGCTAATGATATTACCATTATCATCACGACCAAAGCGATTGGACTATGAGTTACATATAATGAGACTTATATTATCAAAGGAAAAACTAAGGTTTCTCATGCTGAGAAGGGAACCTTAATTGCACCATTATATAATTGGTGACTGCAGTTTCGAAGAGGTAAACAGCTTCCCATACCTCGGTACAATCATAAATGAAAATTTAGACGAGGAAAAAGTGGTTAGAAAGTTGAATAGAATATATTTTCCTCTCGCCGGAATAGTATAAAGCCGTCTCAAGAGACCCGTGCATCCGATTCCAGAATTTATAAAACCCTAACAAGATCCGTCTGACATCATTATGTTAAAAAATCGTCAGCAAATCAGGTGGACCAGTTTGAGCATAGGTTGCTAAGATGTGAAGTTATGTGAAATTAGAGGTAATGAAGAGTGCAGCGGGTAAAGTGGTTCAGGCACCTCTTAAGGATGGTGAATCTGGAGGACCGCTAAAAAAATATTTAACCAAATGTTTTACCAAATGGTGTGCAGTCAACAACAGAAGAGTACAACACAAACTTCTTCTATAAACAGCTTTGGGATATACGGAAATTGATAAATCAAATTAACAAAATGGAAGAAATTGAACCTGATATTCTTCGGAAATTGATAAATCGATTGTCTAAAATTTGTACGCCGGTAATAATAAATCATGGTGGATATTTCGAAGAGAAAATAATATATAACTAAATCAGACAATTTATTAATAAATTTTTATAAATAGTTGCAAAATACATTAAAAGTAGCATTTATTTCTTAATTAGGTTAATTAAAAATAAATATTCTTAGCATAAAATGGCATTTTCAATTAGTTTGAAAGTTAAAAGTGACCTGCCTCAAACTTTTCTGTCGGTAGTATTATAATACGTACAACTTTTTACTGACTTTATACTAATTATTATGGGAACAAGTTTCTATATAAAATAAAACGAAAGTTTAACTAGAAAAATGTTCCATACTTGTAAATACCAAGCAAACGTTAAAAAAAGAAGAGTTACCCCATTAATGCCTCGAAGGAGCGGAGGTCAGAGTAACTTTTTACATTGGACAAAGTTTAAATCACTATCAAGTTCCACTGGAATCCTTGAATAATGGAAATAATCAAAACTTAGCCAGTTACATAAACATCATTATATGATTCAATCTTAGGCCATCTTTTTTTTTTTTTTTATGTCGCTTTAGCTTTAACAAAAATTATTGCTATCGTTCCCTTTTACTCTTACTCTAACCTGAGAGTACGTAACAGGTAAAGTCATTTATTCCTTATATTTATATTTAGTTTTTTTGTTTCAATTTTTTGTTAAATTAATATTTATTGTTTCTTTTGCTATAAATGAAAGTAATGCGATCTAAACAAGTGTTCGAAACTGGTTTGGCACAGGAAATCAAGTTTTGAAATCACTGGTTTAAGAAACGTTTTTTTTTTTTCCTTCTCAGTGCAATCACCGGCAATCTCGTTACAAACAACACTCCCTCATCACTGGATAGTAGCTGTAGAGCTTCTCCAAGGAAGAAAAAAAATCTAAGGGTAGCAATCCTTGGTGTCGAACCTGGGATCACCCCCAACCTATTGCAATTCCAGCACGCTAACACGCTGGCTTTATCCACTGACCTTATCTCTTTTCCGGACCTAATGGATGTAGCGAATTGTGTACAATACATAACTATCGGTATGAACAAAATAAATCAAAAATTAAAACTTCACCGTTGAATCAAGTTTCATACTTTGTTTAAGTTTCATCAGGAATAAGACATAAGTTTTCTGCAAAATTTGCCAAACCGAACTGCGACTTGACTGTAATTTTGTTTTTTTGTTTTTTTTTTGTTTATTTTCTTTGTGTTTTTTGTTTATTGTCTGGATCTGAGTGGACGAATGCACTGAAGCTGAGTTTTATAATTATTCTTCACTCCGCGGTGTGCCAGGCGTCGGCAATCAGGCGATGCGAGATGTTGGGCTCCTCTGCCGCAAATGCGGAAGAGAGACCGAAACTCCAGCCCATGTGCTGGGAAAATGCCCGAACAACATGCTCCTCGTCACTCGCCGACACCACAATGTCAAACGTAGGGTCATCGAGTTATTAAAGGAAAAAGGATATGCATGCTATGAGGAGTCTACTGTGTTGACACGGACGGCGCCTCAAGATACGCAGATATAGTAGCGTTCGATAAAGACAGTCCATCTGCGTTAGTTGTCGACCCTACGGTTAGGTATGAGAGCAACGATCCAGACCAGGCCAAGCGGATTAATGAAGAAAAGAGAGCGATTTATGAGAAGTGCGTTAACTTTCTCCAAGAAAAGTTCCTACAAGAATTTGGAAAAAGGAACTTTGCAGTTCACGGTCTATGGTTCGGCTCTCGGGGGGCAATCCCAGTGGCTACTGCACAATTTTTTGATAATGTCGGCATTGACAAAGGGAATTTGACCCGGCTGGCGGAGCAAATTATCTTGGATTCCTTGGGAATCCTCCATAACCACATCTACGGTCATTGAGAAATTGGTTATTGAAATAGTCTTATTTAATGCCCTATGTATTGAGTTTGTGTATGTTTCACTCTTATTTCGTGTATTCTTTGCACTATTTACTTTAGTTTTGTAACGTTTATGTCTTTTGGACTTGAGATTGTCTCATGTAGATAGATTAGTAATCTGTGTTTTAGCAACTCAATGAAATTGAGCAGCCACATCAACTTGGTTTGTCGCTGTAATCCCCCTTTTATGCGATATTTCCTAAAAAAAGCTTTAATATTTTCATTTTCTCTTTCTTACTCATAGTGAGAGTAAGTATTGCGAGCGTGTCAAAATGTTGAGGTACCCTGAGCCCCAAAAGGTAGGTACGTATATATAAAGTGAAAGGCATAGCTCAAAAATAAAAAACCGTAGAAAGTTGAAACTTGATATTTCGTTTACGTATCACCATGTGATCTGAGAGCAGGTTTATCTGTCGAAATTCCTCCACCGGAAGGAAGTACCATTTTACTGAATAGTTTTTTTTTTCAGTTTTTTATGCTTTTCTCGAAAACGGTTCCATCGATTTTTTTTGAACTTGAAGTATCAAACTGCACATACAAAGTGCTACAATTTTTCTTTGAAACATTTCTCCGGGAAAATGCATTTAAGGGCACTTTTGGGGAAAGGACGGGGGTTAGATTGCCCTCTAAAGTGGTATTTCAGTTTATAACACAATTCTAATCATCTAAATAATATTAATTAGAATTGAATGTATTGTTGAAATTCCGAGATTGAAGAAAATTAGTGAACCGGAAGTGTGTTTTTGCTAAAAAGTATTTTTCAATGTTCTGCCATTTTTCTAAAACGGCTCCAAAGATTTTCTTTAAACTAAGTATGTGAACTACACCCATAAAGAGCTGCAACTTTTATTTGAAACATTTCTCCAGGTGGAGTCATTTAAGGGGGATTTTGGTGGAGGGGTGGGGTTATGTGTGCCTTTAAAGTGCTATCTTAGTTGATTATACAATTCTACCATCTAAACAAAATTAATTAGAAATCAATATATGGCCAAAATTACAAGTTTCAAGAAAACCGGAAGTCCATTTTTACTGAACAGTTATTTTCAGATTTTATGATTTTCTCCATAAAAACATCGACGAATTTCATTAAATTTGTTACACTGACTATAAAGTTTGTCAATTTTACAATTTTGAAAACTGGTGAGTGTGTGTGTTTTTTTTTTCACTTTCTCTTACTTCTGAAATATTACGATCGTGTCAAATTTTGGATATTAAGTTTTCATCGGAAATACATGTTTTACCGGAAATCATCAGTTTTTAAAAAAGTGAAATGTATTTGGTGTGATGGGTTGTTGTGTAGTAGTAGCTTGTGGAGTGAGCGGTTTTGTAAAGGGTTTGTGTGTATGTTCAAAGAGAAGAGAAATAATAAGAAATATTTAAGAAAACACTATTAGATTAAATTAAATATACTCGTATTATCTTTAAAGATATTTAAATGCTTTTCAATAACGCAACAAGTATGTTTATAAATGAATTATTTGTATAGATTAAATGCAAAACTCTTATGTTCTAACTTATAACTGGCACTGATGTTTACGGTACAAGTTTTCTGGTTCGGTACCTGGAGAAATGTTATAAATAAAAGTTGTAGTTCTTTATATGTGTAGTTCACATACTTAGTTTAAAGAAAATCGTTGGAGCCGTTTTAGAGAAACTAGTAGAAATTGAAAAATACACTTACTCTTTCCATTTCAACACGCCTTCTTGCCTTCTTGCGCATACCTTTCGAACAAAAAACCTCTTGGGGCATTCAATTTGTTGTCCACACTTCATCATCCGTTCAGTGTGCATTTTATCGATGGATTCAGAAGTGGTATTAGCTATTTGTGCAGATTACCGGTTTTTGGAAAGAGAGCCAATAAGAAATAAGCCCTGTGTGATGTATTTCTTTGGTCGTAAGGTACAATTGGCAGGAAAAAACCATGTTTATGCATCTCTAATGGTGGGGGGGGGGGGTCAGTTCGAGCAAGATCTGTAATTAATGAGGAGTAAAATTATAATAAAATAGTACTTTTCTTCTTATTCAATCAAAAAACCGTTATAATAATTATTTTGAAATTTCTTATAAGAATCATGTTTTCATTCATAACTTGTAAAATATCAGTCACAGAAAAAAATACCGTTCATGTAAATTTTTCTCACAAAAAATAGAGAAATCTATTTCTTAAATAAAAATCATACCTCCCTATTTGAAAAAATGAATTTGGTGCCTGTATCTCGCTTCTCGAAGCACCAAAACAAATGTGCAAATTTAATTTGGTTTTCTAATAAAAACTACTTCATATATATATATATACATGTACATATATAAGAGTCTTTTTTTTAAAAGTTGGACAGGAACTAAACTTTCTACATATCTGCTATTAGTGTAGTAATTTTTCAAGTTGAGCTTGATAACGCTTTCCCCCGTTGACGGCAAACAATCTCAGTTGAAATATTTTTTTCAACTTAACCGAGTCTGCCCGACCAATGATTTGAAATTATTCTTATTTTTCAATTTAAACTTCCACGCCAAATAAATCACCTATAAGTAGATACTCTCCCCACTCTTACAAAAAAAAATAAAAAATGAGAAAATATTATTTTATACCAGCCAATCAGAACTTTGGAAATATTTTATTATTTTCTTATCTTTTTTATTTCTTTTGAAAGTTTCTAATAAGATTAAAAGTTTTTCCTTAATATTAATTCACAAAGTATTCGTAATAATTAACAATAAAATAATATTATAAAAATAAGAATGTAACATTTTCTATAATTATTTAGCAGATCCTATGCAAAATATAACTTGGTAGATTAATAACACTTTACTTAATTTGCTTCACTTTATTTTACAACTAAATGATCAAAGCCGTTAGAAAAGTGAATGGAAAAGTGTTGTAACTTTTCCTACGTATTTACTTTTTCACCAGAATTACTTTCTTTTTAACAAAGGGTTTTAATCTCCAAACTCTTAATTCCTTTTTTATTAGATTCTTGCTGCTCTTATATTGGTTACTAATTTTCTGCTCTTAAGAATTGCAAGTGAAAAGCATTATTATATTCATCAAAAAAAAATCAGTCATTTGACTGTGTTGCGTGTTTATACAGGCGAAAGAGATAAGAAGTTTGATGGATTCTCTACTTTGGATGGACCAAAGTAGCTCCTACCGAACATTTTTGAATTAATTTTCTTGAAACAATGCATCTTTAAAGTGATTACCTTTAGTATTTAGTGTAGTATATATAAAGATTTATATATATCTAGTTAAAAAAAAAAATGTAGCGGTCCAAGAAAATTTGCGTAAACTAAACAGATGTGTGACATTTTCTGTAATATCTCACACACAAATTTCATACTTAATATTTGCTAAAAACATTTACTAGGGCAAGGTGAAAAGTTCTCGGCCTAGCCCATAAATGGCATTGCTACAAATCAAATTACTGTTTTGTTGTGTTGGCCACACTTGTTGCAAAAGTAAAATACCAAATGAATATGAATTTGATCAGACAAATAGTTTGTTTTATATGGCGGTTTTAAACTAAACGTGGTGTATGTGTTTTTGACAGAATATGTAAATAAACTTGAATACCGTTCTATCGTAAATTCTTCGTTTTGAATGGTTTATCGCGAACTGAAATCCTATTCAGACATTCAGCCTCGTATCCCTTGTAAACCATGAAGAGTTGGATGGGGAATGGCATTTTTATATCACGATAATACGATTGAGATTTAACCATTACCTCACCAAGCCGCACCTTGTTAAAATACGCATCGTAAATAGTTCCAAATGCGATTGTTGTAACGGGGTTGGATGGCGATATCAATCATTTATTATTATTATTATTATTATTATTATTATTATTATTATACTGGGTGCCTGATAGCGTGGAACCTAAGCCTATATGGCTTTTATCCCCCCCGATGCCCCCCAAATCACTTAAATAATCCCCCGGTGGCTTACCGGTCAATCTACAATATCCCAAGATATCCTTGAACTCCAACTCGCCCAGGCATCCTGCGAGAATGGTGCCCTCCCAAATACGCGAAACCTAGTACCAGCGAAACGGGGACACTGACATAAATAGTGGTACACCGTTTCCCTGACTCCGTCGTCGCAGTTCTGACAAATGGGACTATACGTCCTCCCTATGTTAAACAAGTGGCTAGATACCCAAGGGTGTCCAGTCATTACCCCCACCAAGGTCCTCAGACCTGTCCTACTAAAGGATAGGAGATACTTCGAAACTCCCTGCTTAATTCCTTTTATAAATCTTTTAGCTTGGAGATACCCCTGCGTGTCCCCCCCAGCATTTCTCCAAGACTCTCATCTCCCAAAATCTAATCTTTTGTCGCGAAACTTCTTCGTGACGGCAAGGGCTAGTTTAGGACCACAAAATGGTAATGATGATCCCTCTCTAGCCAACTGATCCGCGCTCTCATTGCCCTCTATTCCCGCATGTCCGGGTATCCAATACAGACGCACCTTACCCCTCCGAGCCAAAGCGTTAAGCCTTCTCCTACATTCTCCGCGACTAGTTTGGAGCTCCATCATGGCTTGCTCAAAGCCCTCAGTGCGGCCTGACTATCAGAGAAAATCCGCACCTCTTCGATCTCTCCCTGCCACTCCCCCACAAGGCGGCAGCATTCAATAATGCCCATCACCTCGGACTGGAAGACAGTGGCCAAACCACCCAAGGCCACCGAACTCCCTCTGTCCAACTCCTGCAACCATGTTCCCGCTCCTGATAGGCCAGTCTCCTCCTGCCTAGAGCCATCTGAATAACAGCGAATAATGCCTCTTGTGGTTATCATCCCCTATACTGCCAATACTGATCTCGTAATCCCTCTCAAATCCCCATTTCTTGCTCATCTCATCGAGTTTAGATAGCAGAAATCGGTTTACTCTCCAAATCTCATCCTCGATCCTAGTGTGATCCCCCCGAAAGGTTCTCACCTATTCTCCCTTACACCTCATTCTGAGGTACCCCTTCATCGCCTCAACCATCAATCATTTACTCTTTAGCTGTAACAGGTACAGTAAGAAAAGAGGAAAGTTTCCGACCTGTCCGAGTATTTACGATTTCCTTGTAGCGCTAAAAGCATATTGGCATTAATGGAAAAGGTAGGCTTTTTTGCATATATAATTTCATCAAAGGGAATAAAATAAAAAAAATTAAGTCGGATCAGGAATTATCTTTCGATATACTTTAGCGCTGTGTAGATTTCATCGTACTATTCACCAAATCAACATACTATATATACATAGGCATTAACCATAAAATTGTTTCAGATATGACATGTCTAAAAGACTAAGAACAGAAACCGTTTCGCTCAAGATACGCGGTATATCTATAAGGATGGAGAATAAAGAAGGGGAAGAGGGTGCAGAAGCCTGATGAAAATTTAAAAGAGACATGTCAATTTGAAAAGTTAGGGCTGGTTTTTTTCCCAACAACATATTGACAGTTGGAGACAATTAGAAGCATTAATGTCAATGTGTGGTTTTTTCCAGCCCTCAAAAACAAAATAACTGGTCATGCAAAACCACAAAATAAAAAATAAATCAACAGTAAAAAAAAAAAAAAAAAAAAAAATGGTCAGCTGAATGGTCGTACTTTGATTGAAGATGATCCACATGAAGAACGGCCAAAAACTGCAACTACCGAAAAAAATTATCGAGAAGATACACAATATGATCCGAACGATTTTCTTTAAACTCCGTGTACTATTTATATTATATAAAAATCTATTATTTTTATGTTTCTAGGGAAATTGTTTTTTGCGGGGGTTTCTGCTGGAGCTGCAATGTTAAACTTTCCTATAAAGTATCAGTTCAGTATAATGTTTGGTTATGCCAATTTAATATCAAGTGACATCCAAAAACATTGTGAGAAATCCAAATTTGGAAAAAAAAAATAGTTTAGCCGTTAATGCGGTCTTTACAGAACAGGTTTTATAGTTTCTGGATTTTTCTCTGATTCTTTTATAGTTTCTGAACGTTTTCTACGTTACTATGCATGCAATTATTCAACTTTTTCAGATGAGGTACATATATCTCCCAAAACCTTTAAATATTTAGTATTTCATCCATCATCGGAGTAAATTCACCAAGTTCGTGTGTGTAGCCCGCAAGGGGTATCTGTTGCATGCAGTTACTTGGGGAGTAGCGACCCCACGGGTTGCCACAGCTCAGTATTCCATGCACTTTATCAGAACAGTACACAATATACTTAAACTACTTACACTCTACACTTTATAGACAAGGAAACACAATGCACAAACTAGGGTCTCCGTCCCTCGTTAATTGGAGCAAGCCAAGGGAGAAGGAAGTTAATAGCTCAGTGATAGGACGCTGGACTAGCAACACGGAGGTCCCGGGTTCGAATCAAGCATGCTCCCCCGAGATTTTTTCTTACTAGGAGCCTCTACAACTCACTGTCCGGTGATAGGAAGTGTTGTCTGTTGCTAGTGTAGTGGAATCGTTTATTGTGATTCCTATGGTATGTAGTAGATGTCTTGAAGAGGGCGGAAGTTAGTTTAGAGATTTTCGGAAGTTAGAGCTCGAATTACTAACACTGAATTTATATAAAAAAAAATAGACTATATTTTGACAGTAATTTAAATGTGAGAAATGGTAACTATTAACATGAAATACTTAGATAATTTAAAGTTAGAATAACAATTAATTTAACATGATTAAAATAAATAAACTAAGATGCACAATTATGAAAATAAGTATAAAACCTGTATAGGGACGCGGAACTGCTGCTCGTATAACGATGTACTCGTATATAATAATCCCCTCTTCCAATGGGCGAAGTTTATATTAGTGTTGCACTGTCAGATGTGTCTCACACCAAGACATCTCTCCTAGTGTGCGACCTTGTGCGACCTTGGTTAGTTCGGTGACCAGTGATTTAGGTCAGTGGCCAGCTTTATCGGTGCTTGCTTTGATGTAAAGTATTGACCCTTGTATTGAAAAGGGTTTCGTTTGTTTGGCCGCGGCCTTGTCTTGAAGACAGCGGCCGGCTAGGCCACTAGTTATAAATTATCCTTTATTCCTGCCATCCTTTGTGAAGATAGCAGCTGGCTGGAACCACTTTGACATTGCTGTGACTCTGAACCACTTTGACATTTCTATGACTTTGATATGTCATTACACTAGAGAACGTTGCTTGGAGGCCGGCTGTGCATTGGATAAGGCTCCAGGGGGCATAATAGATCTATCAGGTCGCGGCGCAATAATCCCCAACAACAATCTACAAGTTCATGTAGGGAGTTCATATCATCTTAATATTTCTGTTACACTCACACTTGTTGGTTTGTTGGTTGTACACAACAGAAATATTAAGTTGATATGTCACTCTCTACACGCACATAGTGAATTTGCTCCGATAATGGATGAATATCCGAAATCGGTCAGGAACAAAATGAATATGCATGCTACGACGGATAAAATACCAGATGTTATCAAGCATTGCGGACCCATCCACATATTCAACTTTAGAGATTTGTTAGGGCAAATGAATAAAATTTCAATTATATTGAGAGAATGTCATGTGAATGTTTCACCCCAGATTTTTCTCGCATTCAGAAACATTAAAACATTAAAAAAGAAAACTCAATTTCAATTTTTTCACAAGAAGTAAGTGGAATAAAAATTTGCATGGACCGCTATATAAGAAAGAGCGTGTAGAAATTTTCAACACACATGAACATTACACCTGTCTATGTTCGAACTGCCAGCAGTGTTACCTGGGATATTAATTCTTTCCTTATCAGTGTTTAAATATTTACTTCACAGCAAACTCACAACATGGAGTTAATCTAATTATTCCTCTAGCTATGGATCTCTAATTAGATTACAGTTCAGTGTGATGAATCAAATTAATTTTCAAGATTTATAGAAGATTTATGAAACAAAATTTACTGTTTGTCTTACAAAATAATTAATTATAATTTAAATTTTGTTTTAACCATTATTTTCTTTTTACTTTCTGTTATTCCTAGTAAGAGGAAGTATTGTAATCGTGTCAAATTTTTTTATATATTATAATGCTAAGGTTTAATTAAGTTGAGTTAAAAATTATGCCTTTCAACAAAGTTGTCTACTGGTGTTTGAAAAGTTATCAGCTTTCAATGAAATTATAATTTAATTTAAAAAAAAACAAAACAAGGACAACCTTCTTTGTCACACTACACAACAGCGTCACAGATATCACAATTCTTATCTCTATTGAAGTACAGCGCCATTGATGCTAAGTGGTGCACATCTGACATGGCTAATGCTATTCCACTGCTCGCCCAACTATAAGCTCCGCCATCTTAAGAATTTGTATAAACATGAGGAAGTAAATTAGTCCTTAAAACAGTCTTCAATAAATGAACAAGCAACGAATAAAAGATATGTCTTTTAAGAATCTTCAAACAACCTTGAAGAGAGTCTACAATATATGTATAAACAGTCATCAAGAAATCTTTAACAACAATTTATCTAAGATTAAGTAGTCTGTGATCTCTTTTTTTTCAGTCTGTAATATTATTACTCTAATTCTTCCATTACCAAGCATAAAAATTGAAATATATAATTTTATATTATTTGATAACGTCTAATATTCTAGCAATGATATCTGTTCTTCTTCAATTATCATCAACATAATTTCTTACTCATTGTAAATTTACAGCCTTTTAAATCCTTTTTACAGTATTTTAATTAACAATAGAAAGATTATTGTGTTGTAATGGAATGGTATGAGCATTTTTAGTTAAAAGGAACTGATCTTCATAGGCCTTTGTAGAGAGTTTTGCCTATTACATCTTGGTTCTATATAAATATATAAAATTATTTTATATATATAAATATACTACGTGGTGTTCCTGGAGTTGGTAGCTAAGCTACACGAGATATTGGGCCCCTCTGTCGTAAATGCGGCAGGGAGAATGGCAACACCTTCCCATATGTTCGGTAGTTGCCCAGATAATATGCTCCTTGTAAACACGCCGCCACCATAACGCCAAACATAGAATAATGGAGCTTTTGGCGGAGAAGATCTACGCATTTCTGGAGAAGGTGTATGCAATTGATGACGAAGGGTGTCCCACTAGATTCGTTGACATTATTGCCTTTCACCAGAGTAAGAAAATTGCCTGGATTATAGATCCTACTTCGTTATGAAAATAACGATAAACCAGGCCGAAAATATAAGCAAAGAGAAGCAGAGCATATGCAATAAATGCATAAGCTTCTTTAAGGAAAATTTTCGAGAAGAATATGGTGATAGAGAATTTCACGTCCATGGATTATGGTTTGGCTCTCGCGGTACTATACCCGAACTGAGTGGCAGATTTTTTGACGTGGTCAGAATAGACCGAAATCACTTAATAACCTTGGCAGAATCAATTATTTCTGATTCTCTAGGAATTTTAAACTTTCATTTATATGAACGATATGTAGTCGAATCGTTTATCGGATGATCTGATCCTACCGTGATACCACCAGATGTAGTAGAATCGTTTATTGTGGTTCCTGAGGTATGTAGTAGATGTCTTGAAGAGGGCGGAAGTCAGTTTAGAGATTTTTGGAAGTTAGTGCTCGAAGTATTAACACGGAATTTATAAAAATAGACTGTATTTGAACAATAATTTCAACGTGAGTAGTGGTAGCTATTAACAAGAAATACTTAGAAATAAAATAGGAGATAAATAACTAATAATTTAGAATGATTAAAATAAATGAACTAAGATGCGCAACTAAGGAAATAAGTATAAATAAAAACTGTATAGGGACGCGGAAACTGCTGCTCGTATAATAATCTTGAAGACGTACTGAAGTATAATCATATAATCATCCCCTCTTCCAATGGGGCGAAGTTTATATATTAGTGTTAGCAACACTCACACCAAGACATCTGTCCTAGTGTGCGACCTTGGTTATTTCGGTGACCAGTGATTTAGGTCAGTGGCCAGCCTTAGCGGTTGCTTGCTTTGATGTAAAGTATTGACCCTTGGTTTTGTTTGTTTGGCCGCGGCCTTGTCTTGAAGACAGCAGCCGGCTAGGCCACTAGTTATAAATTATTCTTTCTTTGTTATGTGTTGTGAAGGTTTGACATTGCTATGACCCTGCGATGTCATTACAGATAAATCAATTTAGGTTTGAATTATTTTAACTATTGTATTTATCGTAGAATGACGATATTAGCTAGTGTTTGATGAATTCATTTATATTGTATATATATTGTTGTTTATGTTCTCACAACTATAATGTTTTCCTCATTTATTTTATTTTTATTAAATTTAAATTTTATTTATATATTTAAACGATATACTTTCTGATTGATGAGAATGCTGTTTAAGTAGCAACGTAATGTAGTTGTGTAGCCGCGCTTTTGTTTTGTTCTGAAGTGATTTCCTTCCTATATGCATATAATATATATTTTTGAATTGTGATTGGTATCCGTAATACATCTCAATACCCCCTCTGACACTAAAGCCTAAAAAAACTAGGAATTAATACAATTATATCAGCATTTTTGTTAGTACCATTTTTTTTTTACAATTTATTTAACTATTCCCAAAAATTGTTTTGAATAGTTTATTTCGTCTATTCTCAAGGTCAAGCTTGATCTTCTCTGATAGACACCACTCTCTCCCCCTCCCCTCAAAATCATTAAATTTATATATCCCCTCCAGTATCTATGACGGTCTAAAAACAAACATGGTCTTAAAAGTCTTATTTCCTTTATTAATCTTAATCTAATAATGTTATTTAACCACTTAATTAATCACTATATCATTCCTTAATCACAAGTTATTCCTTTGATTATTCAACGTCATTCAACAACGCATTACTTCTAACCCTTTTCTTTAATATAAATTTGCATGAAAAATAAAAATGTATGATAATTCATAAAATACATTTCATTCTCTTATTTAATTTATTTAATTTAATACCACCCTAAAACCTATCTTGCTTTTTACCAACCTTTTTTTACTTTCTCTTTTTTTTTTTACATACGAGTATATTCTTATATTAATCCGGCAGGCATTTCAATGTTTACCTATTATTTTTTTATCCCCTTATGAAAGTCATGTTAATTCGTATTATAATATATTTTACTTTGTTATAATTATGAAATATAATTTTATCTCCATGTTTTAAATCTTATCTGTTTCTACACATTGTTTTAGACATTTTTTTTTTTTACAATGTTTCAATGGTTTTTTTGCATGGTTTTCAGTGTTTATTTATTATTTTACTCGCTATTAACTGTAAATATACATAAGGTACATGTACCAAACAAGGTCCACCTAACGTTTAGGATTTTTTATTCAGTATATGTAACAGGTAGGATTTCGGGAATATATGTATAACATTCTCCAGCTATATTCAGCTACAAAATAAATGTAAATAGAAAGGTTACTTAAGTAATATTATCACATTAAAATAAATAATCAACTCTTGCGTTTGGGCCTTGTTAGGCACCCTTGTTCCAAATATGGCCCATAGCCCTATCCGGGTCAATTTACTTTTTGAAGCATGTTAATGGCAAGAAAACTATTTGAACACACTGGAAGGGATTAAATAAGATAATACCTAGATATGCATAAGTTTTTTTTTTTTTTTAGACATGCTTCTTAATTAACTTCATTTCTCACATGAGGGGCACACGAAGTTCGGCACTTTGTCTTTGAATGTCAACCCTACACAATTTTCATGCACATACTTTCTACACTTGTTGCAGAGTCTCATGTCAGCTATTCTGTCTTCACAACAAACGTGACAAAACCAGCTAACTTCTTGCAACACTTTCTGAGTTGCACTGCTGCTGCTTGCTTCAGCGGAGTCTTTATTTTTGGATTTTTGCCTCGTGATTCTTCTTCACTGGCACTGGAGCTTTTTTGCCACGTGGAACTACCTTACACCCATTGTTTTCTTTGTCACCCTGTTAATTTTGCTTTTCAGTGAATAGGGATTTACATACTAGCTGCTACTACCTGCGCCTTGTAATTCAACGCCTTCTTTCGCGGGTTTTGATTTTGTTTCTTCAGCTCTGGAGTTTGCGAAATTTCTTGGAAGGAAAAATCGAGATCTTCAGCGTTGTCAACTTCTTTAAGACTGAAGTCACTTGAACTGTCCCTTAATGAATATACCTCACTTTCAGATGAGCTGGTATCGCTGGACTGGCGACTCCTTTTATGAGAACTCCTTGGGAGTGTTTGAGTCTCTGGCACTTTAACTGTTTCAGGAGCAGTTGGCATGCCCTCTTCTGGATCAGGACACTATGATGGATGGGAAGGAGCGAATGCAGAGTCGGGAATAGCTTCTGGGTCAAAAGGATAAATCCTTGTTGCACGGAACCCAGACATGACATTTACTGGGGATGCTGCTTTTGGCCACACCTTACTGAAAATTTTTCCAAACACACGCTTATTAATAGCTCTGTTTTCTTCCCCTTTATTTGTAGACCAGTAAAGTTGAACTTCGTCATCCCAGCAAGATTCAAACGGTTTAAATCACATTAAAATAAATGTGATTTATCCATAGGTTGTAGCTCATGGGTAGTGTTGCTGGGAAGCAGTAAAGTCGGATATTGTAGTCTTCAGCAACTTCACAAATTTCAGGTCCAAATGTACGATGCTCCATCAAATATCAAAAGTACATCTTTTGCAGGCTTGAATGAGGCAAAATGATGTAACCATTTGATGAAGGTCGCAGTATTCATTGAGCCCTTATCTGTCATTTCTACCGCTGTTCCAGGTCGTAAATAATCTCCCCATTCTGGCTTCCGTCGCTTTCTTTTGAAAAGAACCATTGGAGGAATAACCTGGCCAATTGTATTTCCACATGAGACAATGGTAACATTTTCCCCATGTTCTGGAGCAACAAAGTGCAATTGTTTCTCGCCTTTCTTCGCCAATACTTCTGGAGACTTGTGGAGTGAGAGGTGACATCCCTTTTCATCCATATTGTAGATGAGGTGGGGTTTGTCAAATGCCTCTAATTCATTCAAGACCGCTTTCAATTTTTGGAAATGATCATTTACGATTATCTTGTTTAGCTTAGCAGCTCTTCCTGGATTCATGTGTTGTGCCTTCCTTCTTGCAACGTCTGGATGCCTTTGTAGGAAGAGCTGGAGCCACTTGCGTCCAGCCAATCCTTTCGACTTATTAAATGGATTCTGTAACGTATTCTTTTCGCAGAATAAAAATACGCATCGTCGAAGAACTTTCGCTATAATTGGATGCCCAACTTCAGCGAGGCGAAAAACTCTTTGGCAAAGCTCTCTTTCTTACTTCGTTCAAACAAGGTCTCCGCCCCAACTTTTTGGTCGTTACTCCACAACTTATATGGTTGCGTAACTTACGTCAGGGGATCCTATATGCTTTCGATGCGCATCTGACAGACATCCCTCCAGTAACAGCTCCCATTGCTCTCATTAAATCATCTTCACTCCATGTTGCTCTTTTTTCTGTGGCTTCATCTGAAAATAAAATTTTTACTAAACAACACGTTACTGAATTAAAGTTATAAATTCGTGAATTACATTTTTTAAATTACTTCAATTTAAATTACTAATTTAACAACTTTTACTTATCTATAGCCCTAACGCCCCTTCATAAAGATTACTAATAAGGAATATAGCATTTTAATATTTTGTTTTGACATTTCTTGCAATGACCGATTAATAGCGCTATAAAAGTGCATAACAATAGTTTAGAGTTAAGTTAGAGATTAAAAATACGTCACATGGGGTTACCGGGATATTCCAACAACTCAATATGCGCGTAGCAAAGTCAGTTTTTAAATAATGCTCGATTGTCGATACGAGGGTGCCGAATAAGGCCCACCCGGGCTTTGTTTGGAGCGCCAGGGATGGGCCTTAATGGGAGCAACCAGTAGAAAACACATGTGCTTTTATTGTTTTAAAAGAAACCGCATATTAAAATCTAAAGTCACTACCTTAATAAAGCACAATTTTCTGTTCATAAATACGTATTTACATGTAAAATTGCATGATACCCAATGCGATTGCATTAGATGAAACTTACCTCGCAAATAAGAAGCAACACCTTCCTTGAACGAGGCAGCACAAATGGACATAAAATGGCCGACACAAGAGCGGCTGCAGACGTCGTTGTGACTTTGACCATTAGATGGCAGCAGCTATCAGTACGAAAGACATTTAGCACTATTTTAAAATTCTTGATCAGAAAATGAGGGTGGGCCTTGTTAGGAACCGGGCCTTGTTTGGTACATGCACTTTATTCTATTTCATTAGACTTTATAAATTCTTGTTCTCACGCGTTGGTCAAGTGGCTAGCGCACTTGCCTTACAAGCGAGAATTCAGGACTCGATTCCCGTGAGGGACAATTTCAGTCTTGACCCAATGTCGTGATAAAAAGTGGGAAGCTACAGTTAGTAGCACCCTAGGTATCGAAAGCCGGAACTATAAACGGCATGAGAACTGCGACGTGCTTACCACACGGCTCCCTATTCAAATCGCCATCTGGCAAGACTTGACCCTTCATGGATTGTTTCACCATACGGTTTATTTTATATATTCTTATTTACATAATGTACACTTCAAATTTCCTATCCCCACCCACCACCCGGCATTAAAATACTATGTTAAGGAAAAAGGACGGTTATGAACACTGTTGGATCTTTACCAACAGTCTTAATTTTAAATTGCTTTTCCATAAATATCAGTATTTAATTTTTAATTTAATTTGTATTCATTCATTTTTGCTACAATACACGTGATACACATATCTCTACAATCATATAATCGCCCACATATCAACACAGTATTGCGTGACAGAAAATTAAGTTGAAATCAACACCCTACACGAATTTATAGCAGTCTTATTCTGTCGTTGGATGAGAAACCAAAACCGGTCAGAACCAAAAAACAAAAAAGTGAAGCATGCTACGATGAAGATAAAATCTCTGAAATATATATATATATGTGTATCGTAAAATAAATTCCAGAACTTTATGATTGTATACAGTATTAACTACGCACAATAATATTTTAAATATATATATATAAAATAATGAATTAATCTTGTTGTGGCTAAGTGGTTAGAGGTGTGGAACCGCAAAGCTGAGGTATATTACGGATAATGGGTTCGATTTTCGGTCATGGCCTTCGATTTTAAAATTTAGTATTAATATGAGTAAAATATAGCAAATTATTTGTGCACAATCCGCCTGCGTCCAAAACAACTGTCCTGAAGCCAGCTGAAAACTGGACATTACTTTAATTAATTGATTTTTATGATTTAATGGTGATTAACAAATTTCTGTTATTTTTTTTACCACTAATAAATATTCTAATGATTCTAACACCTATTATTGTATTTAATTATATTTTATTTTTTGTTTCAGGTAAGTTGTAATCGTTGTGGTTTGGTCAGCAGAGCTGAAAAACATTAGAGATAATTTTCGTGATAGCCTGCTTCATTTTATAGTCATCGACCGGTTTCGGGCGTTCGCCTATCATCTGTCTTGATAAACAGTAAGATAACATAAACTTGCACGGTTAATCAAGACGTACTGATGATAGGGGAAACGGTCGATGTCCACAAATGAAGCAAGGTATCGCGGAAATTATCTCCTAAAAAACTTGTTATCATTGGCGGGCTTAATTTCGTTTGATTACTGTAAGTATAAAAATTTTAATAGGTTCATTTTAATTGATTTCATAATAACCAGAATTCCTAAATATCTATCTAGCTTATCTACTGTATGTTTTTAACTTCATTATATGCATATATTTGCACATATCTCATACTATTTACAATTTCTTTAAGGATATCAAAACTACTTGAAATATATATTTGTGTCTACACGAAATAGAATATGTATCTTTACAGTAAGTCTACATATCGTCTGAAAAATAAAGATTTTTAAGAGGAATAGAATTTAGATTAAATAATTAGATTAGAATTTAACAATGTAAAATTGATTTTTGAAATTAAGATTATACGGAAATATTTTGACAACCCGTGTAATAGGACCTGAAGAGAAGGATCAAAGCAGAGAGAGAGAGAGAGAGAGAGAGAGAGTGATATAAAAACTGAGAGTCTCACTCGCTAATTAGGCTAGACTAGAGTGGGAGACACTTTATATACCCAGCTGAGTTAGCCCTACAGGGGACAGTCTTTAAAACAGTTTATATAGCATTTACAACGCGTTAGCAACCAACTACTTCTATCCTTCTCTTCATTCACCCTAAATCTCTCGCTACCATTTTCTATATTCATGTAAAAAGTCCTGGCAGTTTCTGTTACTTTCCTTATTATATAGTGTTTAGCATTATTTCCAGTTTATTTATCTCTCAAACCCAATTCTCTCCTTCTTCATACCCGATCCGCAGAGAGGGTTCTAAAGCAGAGAGAGAGAGAAAGAGATATACAAAAATTGAAAGTCTCACTCGCTATTTAGGCCAGACTAGAGTGGGAGAATCTGTTTAAATACAGCTGTGCTAGCCCTGCAGGGTACACTCTTTAGAACAGTTTGTACAACAGTTACAACGCGTCAGCAACCAACGACTACTACTCTTCACTTCATTCACGCTAAATATCTCGCTACCAATTTCTATATTCATGTAAATTCCTGGCAGTTTGTGTTACTTTTTCATTATACAGTGTTCAGCATTATTTCCAGTTTATTTATCTCTCAAACCCAATTCTCTCCTTGTCATACCCATTATATCCCTTCACCTGAGTACGAAAAATACCTTGTAAGCGAATTTTCTATATATGTTTTTGTACAAAATATATAAAAAAAACAAAAAAGTTACAGAAACTTCATAATTTATATTATATTTAGATACTTCCACCGCATGTGGTGCAAAAGTGTTGGTCAAAAAAATCTATCCGCCCATAGTATGACTTTAATGGAATATAGTTATTCAATTTTTATATATTTTCTTAAAACAATAAGTTTTCTTTAAACTTTATGGATTATTTACACACAAATAAATAAATATCCCTCTGAATTAAATCTTTTTACCTGGCAATTTGTTTGTTTTGTTGAGATTCTAGGGAAGAACAGCAGCGTTAGGTTTTCTTGCATTGTGTTCATTCTTCTGTACAATATATGTGATGCTCCCATCTACTAATATATTATAATGCTGGAAGTTCAAATTTGAAGAAAAGTTGGTTAACTGGAATAGATTTTCTTGAGTTTTATGAATTATTATTTGTATTATTATTATTATTTTGATTACAACGAGTTTTTTTAAATTTCCAATGCAAAATGTTCAGATATAAAACATGTAATTTTTATTTGAAACACTTTGATTGAAAAATTGATTCCAGTGGGAAGAATATGGTGTATTGATAATGTTATTGTATACAATGTAATCATAATATATATAGTACCATCTGTACTGATTGAGAACAAAGAGACTGGCTGTGCAATCCTATAAAATTAGCTTACAGGCCAATTGTAATAACCATACATATTATATTACATTACATATATACGTACATGTATATAATGTAATTTAAAACTTTATTGTTTTTGATTACGAGGAAATGATTGCTATTTTTTTTAATTACCTACCTTTATTTATTTAATACTATAAAAAATAATACAAAAAAAAAAAAAAACTGACTAACCTAATTTCAAAATGAATAACATTTTAATGCAAAAAAAAGAACAAAACTGCTGTTTTTCTTATTCGAATAGTAACTTCGTAAGTCAAAAAAAAAAAAAAAAAATGTAGAACAACGGAGAGAATAAAATAGTTAGAAAGAAATGAACAAACGAGCGGGGTATGGGAACGGTGAGGTTAGCAACAATGGCAAGAAGACAAGAACGAAATAACAGTAGGGGTAAAAACAGATTAAGTCAGTTTTAATAAAAGTTGGATACTAGCGTGTCTGTGTGCCGGGAGGTAGTAGCTTGGAGCGTAGTAGGTAGCTAGAGAGCTGTTACTGGAGGATGGGAAGTTGAAATAAATTTTATTAGGGTATAGCCCCAGCATCCGGCTAGAACTCCAGCATACGAGCATTAGCAATTCTCCACGGTTATGAACCCAGTATGTATCTTAACACGTAAATTCAAAAAAAATACATTTTATATTTTTATATTCATATATATGAGAATTATTAATCTTTATTTTGATTTTTTTTTTTTTTTGTTATTTAACATTAATTTTTATTGAACAACAAAGTTACTTATCTTCGATCTATTATTAAAACCAATTTGGACTTACGGATTCCAGTAATGGAGTCTCAACTAAGCGTTCCAATATCCACCTCGCCAAACCCTACAATCTAAAATTTCTCTATAGATATCTAAATTCTATTTAAATCAAAATATATCATCGTATATTTCATTCAAGTGACGAACGAGGTGTGTAAATTGAGTAATGAGACTGATTTTTTTATCTTTTTTTTATTAAAATAAAATTACAATTCAACATTGTCCCCTTCAAAGTAACTACCTTGGGAAGCCACACAACGCTGAAGACGATTCTTCCATTCGTCATAGCAGTGCTGGAACTCGGATACTGGAATAGATTTCAGTTGGTCGGTTACGGCTGTATGAATATTCTCCAATGTTCCAAACTAACGTCCCGTGAGGTGATTTTTCAATTTGGGGAACAAAAAAAAGTCACATGGACTCAAGTCGGGTGAATAAGGAGGCTGAGGAGCCACAGGAATGTTATTACTGGCCAAATACTCATTAATTCGGAACCATTTTTGCACAAATTTTTCTCATCCCCAATTCATTAGTCAAAATTTGATGAACGGTTGTGTGAGTCAAATTCAACTCTTCGCCGATCATTCGGACTGTCAAACGACGATCTGAACGCACGAGATCGCGGATTCTGCCAACATTTTCGTCGGTTCTTGAAGATGAAGGCCTTCCGCTGCGAGGCTCGTCTTCAATTGATTCCCTTCCTTCTGCAAACGACTTAAACCACCTAAAAACCTGTGCTCTCGACAAAACATTGTCTCCATAGGCCTGGCACAGTTTTTCAAACGTTTCCCAAGTCTGAAGCAAAACCTGATAGCACAACGTTGCTCGTAATTGATGTCACTCATTTTTAAACGCACTGAAAAAACCTTGCTCACAAAAAAAGTCACTACGGACAGTGCAACAACTCTAGCATTTTCAAATTTGCACTGGACGTGTAGATGTTTACTTGCCCTACCACGCATGCGCCGCGTCTCCAGTGTTGCCAGATCGAACACTAGAAAATCAGTTTCATTACTTAATTTACACACCTCGTATGTCATTACGTTCCATTAATCCATTCAACTTTCCTCAGTATCCTTTCAAGATAATCTCCCAGTACAACTTAGGCAGCAGTGACTTCACGATTTTTGACAAAAGTGGTTGCGATTGCCCCCATCGTCACTTATGTCAGCGAAACGTGGGTGCTCAGTAAAAAGAACATAACGATCCTCGGTGTCTGAGAGAGAAAAATATTTAGAAAGATATTTGGCCTGAAGTGCGTGAATGGCGATTGGAAAATAAGAAAAAATGAAGAACTGAGGGACTTGTTTGGAGAGCCGGATATAGTCGCCCAAATAAAGAAATTGAGGTTGAGATGGTTGGAGCATTTGGAAAGGATGGCTGTAGGGAAATTACCTTGAAAATTATTAATTGGGAATCCACAAGGCACAAGAAATCGAGGGCGCCCTCGACTTAGATGGTTGGATGACGTGGAGGAAGACCTCCGTCGGTTTGAAGTGAGAGGATTGGTGCCACAAGGCCGCAGACCGAAACGAATGAGGAAAACTTATTGAGGAGGTCCAAGTCCTACTTTAAGGACTGTTGCACCGTGTAGTAAGTAAGTAAGTTGTTGCAATGAAATAGTGTCTTCTGTCATTACTGGGTGATATTTTTTTTCCTTTCCCGTCATTGTAAGTTGCCTGATTTATTTGTTGTTGGTCTTCGTGTCACATGCGGGTGATGGTCACCCTAAACGGAATACCCAGTTTGTGCTTCCTCGTGATTTTGCGTTCTTGAAAAATCGCTGAAAATATTTTTCCCTGAACCCGAAGACATCAAAATATATATTTCCGCGGGAAAAAAAGAAAATTCAATTTTAGAATTCTGACACGATCGGAATACAATATCTTGATAAGTTTAAGAGAAAATAAAAAAAAACCTTTGCCACAACAGCTGTTGAAGGCGTTAAAGCTTGGCAGATGAGGATCTTTAATCGGCCACAGTTCCTTAACCTTAGTAACTGTAGAGCTTCCAATTTTTTTTTTTTTTTTCACTATACTGGGTCAACACAGACTTTGCTTTCACAATATCGATTACTTTGAATTTTTACGCCAAAGGCCAAGTGGTGTTATAGCCACTAGAGCATAAACTATGGTTGCTTTAATACAAAATTAAATGTATTACCAAAATTCCATTTATTAAGGAAATGTTGTCCAGAAGTGCGGTCTACATTAGCGTTTTTGTTTTTTCTAGTTTTCTTCGATTTTCTTGATAATGATGCGAAGAAATTTCTATAAAATTTGGAATATTTTATTTTTATTTATTAACGTTTATTGAACAGGAATATTTTTACATAGGTTTATATATACAATAATTTAACATTATTATTGCTTTGGATATTATCCGTCAGCAGAGTCGCAAATGTGAAATTACATTTTAAGAATCAATTAGCAGTTTTTTATAAATTATAATAATATATAAATATAATAATTAAAAATAATAATAAAAAACAAGAGAAAATACTTATTAAAGAAAAAAAATTCTATTTTTTAATTAATATTAATTATAATTAAATTCTCTAACTAATAGAGATCTATAATATAATGCCTCTTTCAAAAATCCGACTAAGGCAGTCCAGTTTTGGCCGTTCAGAAGATTTAGCAACTCATTTTCCGATAGGGAATATTTATTAAAATATCTATATCTGTATGGCTTCAATATAGGACCGATGGCGATCAAGTGCTTTACTAAATTTGTAATATAAAAAACACATATATATACAGTCCTATCACTTTCTTTTGAAAGTTTTTTACCGAGTGAGTGGAATTTAAGGGAAGTTCTGGGAGAACTGGAAGATTAGGCTTCTCTCGAATGTCGTTTTTAGTTTGGGACCTTCTTGCTATATATTTATATAATATTGAAGTTAGTTAAAAAATTAGTAAAAATTCCAAATTTGAAGCAAATTTGTTAATAATAACTAGGGAAGGGATTAGCTCAGTGGTAGCGCGCTGGACTAGCAATGCGGAGATCACGGGTTCGAATCCAGTCGTGCTGCTCTTAGATTTTCTCTTCCTAGGAGCCCCTACAGCCCACTGTCCGTGATGGACAGTGTTGTTGTAACGGGAGAACACTGTCCGGAGGCCGGAGTGCACTGAGAAGGCTCCTGGCGCAAATGACCACAGATGTTGAGACGCCTTAATACAAAAAAAAAAAAAAAAAAAAAAAAAATAACTATGTACATTGCAGTAAGAGAAAGCCGAGTGTTTTGTACTAAACTATTTTATAATATGTGCAAAGTTGCTGGAAAACTTAGCAAACATCTGAAAAAAACAAACCAGCAACGTCTCATTAACAGCCCTGTCCGGACCACCGATGATCATTTTGGACTGCCGAAAACCAACTGAGCTCATCCACAAGAATGAATGCTGTGAAGCTGTCCATGTCTGGAAGCCTGACAGACATGTGCCAGAAGACAGGACAACAGCAGGCTCAGGATCAATAAATGGAACAAAGGCGCCTAATTTGGCAAACCTATCCACCACCTCATTCCCAAAAATTCCCTGGGACCTGGCACCCAGACTAGAAGTACGTCCCTCAGAGAAGAAAGCTCTTCCAGTCTTTTAGAACTTTCTAACACCAACCTGGAAGTGACGAACACATGAACTCAGCGCCTTTAGCGCAGCTTGGCTGTCCGAGCAGATACAAACACCTTTTTAAGTTAGTGTTACGTACCCTCTCATCCAAGACCCTTCAGAGAATAGCATAAATCTCAGTCTGGAAGACTGTGGTCCATTCACCAAGAGATACAGCCAAATGATCTGGGGTCTGAAAATAGACTGCAGCTCCAGACCTACCATCCATTCTGGAACCGTCCGTGTAACACCGGAAGTAATTATCAGGTATCACGCCAGACGGACCCAATCTTCCCTAGAGGGTAACCTGGCACAGTAAGAATGCTCGAAAACAAAAGTCTTGAACATTCTATCAGAAAGAAAACCTGTAACCGGAGCCTTTAAAAGCATATCGCGATGAGTGGTTGAGTGACCATATCGCTTACCCTGCCAAAAACCTGCCTGTTTAATATTCTTGTACTTATTAATTATGTGTTTTCAGTCGTCAGTTACTTTTCCTTTCAACAATTTTTTTTCGGTCCAAATTTGCAAAAAGTCCACTGGAGTTTCAAAATTATGCCATGAAAATTGCTTTGATTTTATGATAAGTTGTTGGTTCCATGAGAGGCTATGAATTACGATTAAATTAACCCATAGGTTGAATATTGGATGCCTTTGGGAATAGATGGCATTAGGAATACTGTTTAGGATTTCAATCGTCAATGCCAAATCGTGCATTCTTACAAATTGTGGAAAAATTTTATAAAGAAAGTTTAGCTTATTTTTCAATTGAAGAGGTGGTTCAATTGAATGAAACAAAGCTGGAAAAAGAAGTAACAGCATTTTCCATGAAATTCTGATTTTTTTTTCAGCAATATTCTGCATGCCTAAAAATAACACGAAAAGGTAGAAAAAAAAGGTTATAGAATATGTGTTTATGGTAAGCAATGGCGGAACAAATAAGATACTTTCTATTTACAATTTTCTATGAGATGTAAAGATTGGTATGTATTTGTGATAGAAGGAGAAACTGGAGAATGTTGTCTCAGAAACGGATGTAACGCGATATAGTGCAGGTAGTCTGTGCTTTCAATACAGTTACCACTACCGCTATTATGGTACAAAACATTGATGGTACTTCTGTCTCCTACTCTTATGTAATACACCTATAGTGTGTAAAGTCTGTTTATATCCTAGTAGCCGAGTAGATAGCTAGTACAACATCATGCCCTGTTACCGGTGTTTTCTGGCTTGCTAGATATCACTCTATTGAACTTTTCACATGCTTTTCTGTCGTTAAATCTCTTCGCATACACAAATTTCATACGTCACCTATGCTTTAAAGCGCTCTTTTTTTTTCTTCACTTACACAATCTTACCAAAAAAAAACTTGAATTCATTTTTTTTTTTTAAACACGTCTTTTTTTTTTTACTCCAATTTAAATATTTATAATTAATCAATTTTTTTATTATCTATGATTTTAATTATTATCTTTTTGATTTTTGATATTATGAATTTGATTTTAATTTGTATCTATGATTTTATCCGTCGTATGCATGCTTCAATGTTCGAATAGATCTGATCAGTTTTGAATTTTTCATCCATCGTCAGGTTAAGGTTTTACAATCAATTCGTATAGAGAGATGACTTCAAATATAATGTATGTTTATATCACAAACGACACTGGTTGATTATAAGAATGTGGGGAGATTATAAGGTTATAGAAGTATGTGTATCGCGTCTATTATGCCAGAAAAAAAACAAAGTAAAAAAAATCTGGTATGAAACACGCACACAACTTTACAATTTACAAAATTATAAATGACAAACTTTTATAGTTAGTTTACCAAATTTAATGAAATTCCGTCCGTGTTTTTATGGAAAAAATCGCAAAAACTGTACCAATCGCAAAAACGCTCTTCCGATTTACTAATTTTCTTGAAACTCGTAATTTTGGCAAGAGATACAATCTATTTAATTCTAATTATTTCTGTTTAGATGGTAGAATTGTAATATTAACTGAGATAGCACTTTAGAGGAAAACAATCCTACTCCTCTACCTTAAATGAGGTTATTCGGAGAAATGTTTCAAATAAAAATTGTAGCTCTTTATATTGTAGTTCACATTATTAGTCTAAAGAAAATCGTTGTAGCCAATTTAGAGATAATTGCAGAAATTGAAAAGTACTTTCGTATTAAGTACGGTCATCCGATTTCTTCAAATCTAGAATTTCACATTTTTCATCGTCAATATATTCAATTCTAATTATTATTTACTCGATAGAATATTATAATCATTTGAACTAGCACTTTGGAAGAAAACCTAATTCCACGTCTCCTCCAAAATTACTCTTAAACGAATTTTGCCAGAGAAATCATTGAAATAAAAGTTGTAGCTCTTTGTATGCGTACTTCATATATAATGTTTAATGAAAAAAGAGCGGGAGCCATGTTTGAGTGCAAATCCATAAATCTAAACAACCATTTAGTAAATGGCACTTCATTGTACAATTTTGTTTGAAAAACTTATTTTCCGGTCTCTGGTAGACATTAACGAAATATTATGTTTGAATATTCTGCGACTTATTTTTTTTTTTGAGATATACTGTCCGACACAGACTGACATAGACAGAGAGACTAATTACTAGAATGCACAGGGTACCTACAAACGTACATTTCCAGTCAAAACTTGATATTGAAAATTTAATACGATTACTGTACTTAATAATAATATTAAAGTCTGCTAAAATCTACCTTGTATGATTATTAGAATTAACCCTGAGGAAGGCAAAATGAATTTGTCGAAAGCTTGACTGAAAAGTGGATGTTTACTTTACTTTAATCGACACACAGGCAGTCACCTGTTTCTCTGAAGGTCTTCTTTTTTTTTTAATGCATAAAATTATTCGTTTTTTATTACACAATAAATTAATGAAACTGGTGATGAATGTAATTAATTACTTGAAATATTTTTCAATAAATATTTTTATTGAGGGATCAATGTGGTATTGCTGGTTACTCTTAAAACAGTCTTATTTCTTATTGTATGTGATAAATTAATAAAGTATTGAATCTTTCAGGGTAGTTTATGCACCCTAAAAGCAATGAGGTCAGGGCTTTTCAGAATTCCTCTTCGGAGTGGAGATCTTTTGTAGCGTATTAAAATAGTGACACTATAAAATGATATTGCACATCTTGAAATATAGAATTTAAATGTGCCTGATACACCTACCAGGTATAACTACCCATTTTAAATTTTCTAGAGATACACTCTAATTCTCTGAAAAATTGATAATTTGTATGTAATATTTAACATAACCCTGAACTTTTCTTACAAGAGTCAGAAGTGGTTATTAGCGTTAACATTTCTTCCTTATCAGCTCACTATTATCAAATACTGTATAAGAGAACACGTGTAATTCCCTAGAAACACGTGAGTATCTAGCATGTTCCATAGCAATTCATCCTCTTTTAGCCCTCAATCCCAGCCAAAACAACCATACAATTGTGTTCTATCATCAGTGGTGGAAATCAATGACATTAGTAGATAGAATTAAAAAGAAACTAAAAGTAAAATAAAAGTTATGAAGAATTCGTAATGAGACAAAATGTAATTATTGAGTAGCTGTGATTTCTTTCATTCATGGATGTATTACCTATCAAGTAAAGATAAAAATAAAATAATTTAAAAAAACAAAAAAAAACAGGTCTACATTAGAATTTTCAAATTTAATCGACAAAAAATTTCCTTATTTACATTTATGTCTATTTAATTCAGAGAATGTGATCATTATAGTGTATTGAGAAGTACAATCTAAGAATTTTTCCAAATCATCAAATTTTTTAACAAATATATAGCACCATAATAGTATCCGTATATTAAGCATAAATGTGGTAAATATATCACGTTTTATAGAAAACAAAACAAAAAAATCTGGTATGAAAAACTCGAACGACATCTGGTTTGAAAAATTTGAACTTCGAAATGTCACTTAAATCTAACACAACTCATAGTTTTTTTATTATCTTTGCAAATAATATTAGAAGTTTAAAGAGATTCGTTGCATACGCTTTAGAAAAAAAAAAATAAGTCAGTTCCTTAAAATCGGTTCCTATCCTTCCGGTTAACCTATTTTCTTCGAATTTTGAAAATCTAGCAATACGTAGTAGTTACCATACATCGTACTGAAATATTACTTCAAATGAAAGCTTAAATGTTGCTGACCCCCCCCCCCCCCCACAACAAAAAAAAACACTATTCCTGTAAAAGTGGTTCTAAGAAAGGCCATTGGCTAAACATATTTTTTCGCACTCAGGGGATCTCAAAAAAAAATGAATTTGCGGTCAAAATACTCAACTTCTAATAAAATTTGGCAAGATCGCAATTCTCTCTCCCTCTCTCTCTCTCTCTCTCTTATAGAAATGAAATAATAAATTAACAGTGATAAAACTAAAAGATTCGAAGAATTAGCTGGATTCATGAACTGAATTTTTTTTAATACTGACAAGAACATTGTGAATTTAATTTATATAAATTATGGATTAGACAGAAATTTTGCGCTATAAATTAGTAATGATATTAAATTCAATTTACTCTTATAGATCCTAGTTAGGGTGAATCACTATCAAAAGTTGAAGCTCATTAACAACGGTATAACAGAGGAGGTAATGCGTAGTTGACGCGTCCGCTTAAAGAATCAAAGATGGTGCCTCGATACGCCTGCTAGTTGAACTATCGTGAGTCCTGCTTTGATATGCCGAATTTGATGGTGATTGTTCCCATCACATTATTGATTATTTAACTATCAGTTTTTACACTAAAATATATAAAAATATACCTTTAATCACTGACCATAAGTCATTTGTAACATCGTCCCTATTTAATAACCTCAGACTCTCAGAGATATGCTGGTTGTTGAAACTAAGAGCAGAACTGTTATAACTAAATTATACCCCTTGGTTGGAGAAAGATTCCGAACGAGAAATGTGTTCTCTCTGTAAATGCCAAGTACGAGAGGATTTGTTTCATTTTGTTGGCAGAATGTCCTGCATTATTGGATGTGCGGCTCCTCCTCCATCTCGGCAAATGTTCACTTTCCGGAAGAGAAATTATTGTTTACCTATCCGGACAACGGCCTTGTCATCCTTTAATTGTTTATGCTCGCCACGCTTGGAGAGTTAGGCACGTCAGGATCTCAGATTCTTTAGGTTAGTTTTTCAGTTTTTTTTATTGTAATTTATAAAACTACGTTTGATTTATTTAACCATTAGTTGTGTTAATGCTTTTATTTACTTTGCTATCTTATTCCAGTTCTGTTTTAGTGCTAGTATAATTCTTGCTGTTTTTCATCATTTTTCTTTTTGTATTATTTTTTGTTTTTCTGTTATGGCTCTAAACTCTAGCGGATAGCTCTTTTCCATGCTTCTGTACTCAAGTATTATATCATCTACTGTATTATTTTTAAAATAAAGTACTTATAATAATATAAAATGCTAGGGAGAGGTAAAAAGAAAGGTTGATGGCGCGTTGAGACTGCTGTATGAACTCTGCTGCAAGACTGTTGGAAGACTCCCCCCCCTATCGCTGACGCAGCAATATTTAAACAGTTTCTCCCACTCTAGTCTGGCCTAAGTTAGAGCGTGTCCCTCTCTCTCTCTGCTTTGGATCCTTCTCTTTGGGTTCTATTACATCTATTAAAAATATTGAAATTTAATTGATGACCCTACTTTTAATGGGGACTCGAAAATAAATATGAATTGTGACTACCCGAAATCTTGAGCCTTCCAGGAAACTTTACATAATTTCATGGAATTTGTTTTAGGCAAAAAAAGACATTTAGCGTCTTATTCAGATTGGTAACTATTTCTCTTTCATTTATTGGGTTTTACAATGTCAGAAAAATTTAAAGAATATATTGGAAGAGTATTATGAAAAATGTATGAACAATACATTCTTTTATTTTATATATATATATATATATATACAGGAAAAATTGCGAATGAATTAAAATTTCGATATTGAGTTTTTTTCTGTGCAGTCATTGGTTGAATTCACCTGAAAACGAAAAAAATATTATTAGAGAATGTTCTCTTTCCTTGTGTACGAGTGTTCTATATGAGTCTGAATGTTCTTCTGTACATATCCTCCATTTACTCTTGTTTATATGTGTTTACGTTTGTATGTGTGTTTTTGTATAGTGGGGGGTGCATTTTCTATATGGTGAGTACATTGTTTGTGTATGTTGGATAAATAACTGAAATACGAAAGGCTCCAGACATAGCTCACACTTCTGTTGTACTGTTTAGATACCCACATGTGGATTCCAGGGAAAGTTTTGTCATTACATTACTGTGATAATAAGCCAACACAGTCAGCATCCGTCAACTAGAAGAGCGATTGTATTGAAACAAATGAAATTAATTAACTTGATGTATAACCTCATATAGTACATTACATTGTAAGTTTGTTACTTTTGATATGTGAGACTTAAACCAAGCTTTTATTTTTTCATTAATACTGAACGATTGGGGATTTTCCACCATCGTCAGAGTCCTGCATTATTAATTTCGTTGAAAGACATTGATTTCCACTAGTTTCTGTATTCACTGTATTGATTGATTGTATTGAATTGATTAAAAACTGCATGCTTTGACGGATGAAATCTTCAGTATCGGATCCAACAATATATCAAACAATATATTCTATAATTATTTCAAGTATTTATTCCGAAATACATATTTTTGAGGTGTTCTTAGATTAGATTGAAAACAGGGAAGAGCCAAGCCTCATTCCATTGCGACCTGCATTGAGAAGTCTATTGTGGATATCCCTGGGCTTATAGCATATCGTTCAGCTTTGCCCTCTTAATCAGGCCTAAAAAAGCTGAAAGTGGCTGTGTCATGAAGCTCGTGGCTTTGGGATTACTTGTCTCCAGTTGAAGAAAACTTGAAGTCAGGCCGGTACACTCACAAAGGATGTGTACCGGGGTTTGCTTCTCGGCCTTGCGAAACCAGCATAATGCGTTCTGTGCAAGTAGTAAGTAATTGGTGCATGTGCCTATTCAGCCTACAATACCCTGTTAGTAGACTCACTATTAGCCTTATATTCCTCCCTTCGGCTATGGCTCAGTAGATCCCTGGTAAATGTAGGTCAATGTCTTTTAACAAAGAATTTAGCCTGCCTCGGCCTTGATGTTCTTTCTCACCATGGCAGACGCTGGTCTTCTATCCAATCCGTGATAGAAGCTTGAAACAGGCTCCTGGGCAACCCGCAGAAGGTCCTATAAAGACCACCTTTGAGCCCTCCCTCGCCAGGGCGTCCGCCCTTTCGTTGCTAAGGATTGTGTAGTTTTTAGAAACTGGAATGTTTGGGTTACCTCGAAACAAGCTCTGGGTTTTACGTTGTCAATACCAGCCGAAGCAATCATTAGCACCGTATCTCTAAGCGCATTTCAACAAAGCACCCCCCTCTATCACGTCACCTACACTGTATAAATGAATGGGCTACAACTTTGACAGCCAAGTTTCCCCCCTAGAAGCTCTCTTTATCTCCCACCAGTACTAGGAGAAATGAAAATAAAAAGCCGGCAAACTGAGAACTTTAGAAAAACGCTCGAAAGGTTTATTAATTGAAGAGTTGACAACCTTTGAAAGTACACTAAACATGCTAACAAGAGGAAAATAACAGCTGCTTCACAATTCTAAAAAAAATTATTCCAGAAACTGTTTATAACCATCATCTGTCTCTATTCCCTCTCTGTCCTAACCACTTTTAACAGACTAGAGGAGCCTTCATCAAGCTAGTTACACTAGCTCACATCTATTAGTACAATTAAGAGTCTAATAGCCACTTCATGCTTCAAGCCAGAATACCATTCATTCTACATCATGCTATGCTCGACCTTTCTATGCTGTTTTTATTCTCTTCTCCTCCGCTAAATAGCTGGTTATGGTACCGCTAAATATAATGCTGTGTAAATTATGAGTACTAGGTTTTATGTGTTCATCAAATTACCATCAATAAGCATTAGTTGCTACCATTATTTATTTATTTATTCAGTTATTTATTTATTTATTTATTTGCCAGAAAAAAGATCAATACATCCTTATTGGCAAGGTCAAGTATAATATAATTTAAAATCACATAATTGTCAAGGCAAAACTTAATTTCAAAATATTCCTGTATCTTTAATCTTAAATATAGTTTAAATTCACAAAATTGTCAAGATAAAAACTTAATTTCAAAAAATTCCTGTATCTTTAATCTTAAATATAATTTAAATTCACAAAATTGTCAAGATAAAAACTGAATTTGAAAATATTCATGTATCTCATACAGCGGGTGAGCTAATAACAGTTTTTTAACACTAGCTTTGAAACACTTCAAATTCTTATTTTTTATATTCGCTGGTAAATAATTATATAGCGAGATGGACAAACTATGGAAGCTGGTACGAACTTTTGTCAACCTGTTTCTACTCTGAACAAGATCATTGCGCCTTCTGGTGAAATGGTCATGAACTTGCGAAAAACTTATAAATTGGCCTTCATTGCCCTTTACGTAAACTAGGCATTGGAAAATAAATATGGCTGGTAGTGTCATTATATTCAATTTCTTAAATAAAGAACGACAAGATACTTTCGAGTCTAAACCCAAAATAACTCTAATTGCCTTCTTTTGTAACCTAAGTATTTTTTTGCATTCGGCAGCATTACCCCAAATTATAGTAGCATAGCACAAATGGCTATGAACATACGCAAAATATGCCAACTTTAAAGCTTCCAAGTCAACCGACATTCTTAATTTTCGTAAGACATAGATTCCACGAGACAATTGTTATTCATTGGTAATTTTATTATTTATACAACATTAGACGCAGCTAAACCATAATAATAATGAAATCTTATGACAATTTTTTCTATTAAAATGACCAGCTAAACCCGGCCACGCTTAGCTGTGGCTCAGTCTGATTTTAATTATTAGGGAAGCAAATAGAAGTATTATAGTTAACATAGATTCAGCAAGAAAACACATCATTCAATTTAATACCCTACTTTGCGTTGCTGTGAACTGAAAGGAAAGAAAGAAAAAATGTTTTTAACTGAAAGTCTGTTTTTAAGAGGTGAATGCGCTGTTCTACCTACTTCCATCAACGTAGCAGCATTACCTGAAGAAACAAGAGCTAACCCATTTTGGCGATTTGAACGGATTTTAGCCAGGATTAAGGAAATTAAGAATGTTTTTTCCAGTTCTACCTGGAGCGTCCAAAAAGTAAATCCACCGGATTGGTTGGTCACAACTTGTAAGAAGGTATCAAAAGCTATCTTTTGTTCTTGAAGGAGTTTCAGTGCACTTTTCTTGAACGAATAGGTGTAAGTCATTTCTGGTGTATGACTCTCTCGAATGTACTGTTACTGTGACTCGAGGTACTGTTACTCTCAACAGTGCCAACAACCTGCCACACATTGCAAGACAAAGATTAGCGCTTCATTGTATATTTCTTCTGTAAAATCCAAGCCATGTTTGCGTTTTTTTGACGTATTCTGTGCAGAATATCTTTGGCAGAGAGTGCGCCACCATCGCAATGCGTGCGCGTCTGTCTATTTCTGCCAAACTAACGAAACGCTCGTAATTCCACGTTTCTGTGGGCACTTCGGAATAAAAAGTATCTATAAACACTCTTATGGGAAATGTAAAATTTTGTATAAATTTCAATTCAATCCATCGACTACTTTTCGAGTTTTGTGTCCACATACTTACGGATGCTGAATTTTTATATATATAGACAAGAATTGCAGTAAAAAAAAAAAAGAAAGAAAATGCCGTATCAGCGATTCGTACGAAGAAATTTGTTATTGCTTTGTTATTTATATTATACTTATATATCAGTTTGTATTATTCGTATCTATTTATATCTATTATTCGTATATCTATTTTATTATTCGTATACTGTCTGTTTATTTTTCCAAACACCTATATAAACCATTTTTACTTCCACTTACAAAATTTTATAATAGAAATATTGCAATCGTGCTAAATTTTCGAAAAATATGAGTTTCACCGGAAATACATGTTTTGAGGGTCCCTAAATATGAAAATAATATTTTTAACGAATGGTTTTTGCATATGTAACCAGAATATATATATATATATATATATAAAAATCGCAGGAAGTTTAAACAAAGGTTTCGTGCGGAATTTATGTCAAACCGGATGTGCAATGTTTCTGATTTTTTTTTTTCAGTTTTCCAGTTCTCACATAAATAAATCACTTTTAATTGAAAAAATTTTCCCGGGAAAATTGATTTTTGGCGGTTCTGGAGGGGAGTCTTTACGGGGTTGTTTCCCACAAGGTACCACTTCAATGCAATACGTATATGGTTCCAGACCAACCTATATAATATACTTAAAAGCATGGCTGTAATTCCAAATTTGATAATATCGGTTAACTGGAAATGCCACTTTACAGAGGGTATCTGAGTTGTTTTCTAGGAATTTTTTCTCGAAAATGCCTATGACGATTTCCTTTAAACTTGGACTGCTAATTCTGCAGATATATAAAATTGGAATTTATATATAATTTCACGAACAGCTATAATATTGTCGTCATATCAGTTTTTTTTTTGTTTTTTTTAAAAGAAAGTTGGAATTTGGAATAAAATATAGATTGGTCCTTCTTTAGAAAATAAACTTTAAAGTTGAATGAAAGGCCGACAGAATTATTAATATTTGTACCGACTGATAAAGACTGTTTTATCAAGAGTAAACTGAGAAAACAGTAAGCCCAAACCGCCAACCTAAGTAAACTAAAACCATCTACCTAAAAATACATTCCAGCTAAAACAAACTTTAGCGTATTTAATAATCCAGAAATGAATGCGCATATATTCTACTATATAAACTTTAAATCTAATTATTAAAAAACAAAATTCTGATATGAAACTCATATGAAACTTTCTAATTATGCATTCTCACAATATTATTTTTACCAATTTTATTTTTAAAGAAGAAATTTTTACTAAGTTTCAGTAAAGTTTATGAACTGCACAATCTCTATTGGGGAATTTAGAGGGAGCCTATAGTCTCAGTTTCCAATTAATCACTAAAAACAATAATTTTTTGTTTATGTAAAATATATTAAATAAAAGTAATAAAGTTTATGTTATGGGATCTGAATCATTGAAGATTCATAATATTCGAAGAGCGCAGAAATGAACAAAAAAATGTTAGTTACCCCCCACTAGGCCAGACTAGGAAGAGACAATTCGATTCATATAAATAGAGGACAGCAGTACAGTTCAGGACAGTTTCCGAACAGTTTACAAACCAGTCAGCAACCTGTCTACTGTCTTCTTATCAGCCAGTCTGTCTCTTTATATATCTTTCGCAATCTAACTTCTGTATACTTGTAAAGTCTTTGCAATTTGTACATTCTATTTTATACAGTGTTCAGCATATTTTCTAGTTTATTTCTCTAAAATACATTCTCTCTAATTCTCTCGCTCCTTCTCACATCCATTATATTTATATGTATATGTAGACTTCACCTTCAGTTACAATAAGTTCACTGCATTAATGATTTTCATTAGTCTGGCCCGAGGTACGTTACGAGACACATATCAAACATTGTGTCGTAAGTGGGTTTCCACTGTATACGTTACTCGAAACATATTCTGTTACTCCCACTTATGATCATCTTCTCATGGACATTGATCAAGTATGGGCACTTTTCGGTTTCAAAAGATTATTTTACAATGATTGTTTAAAGAAAACTACGCAAAAATAGGATGCAATTTCCTAATTGCTGAAACATGTATTTACGATATAACATAAAAAAAATATATTGTATTTTTTCTTCCTGTTAATGTTGAAAAACCATATAAATAAAATATAAATAATTATTCATCAACTAAATGACTAAAATGATATTTTTTCCACACAGCAGTTTATGTTTGCTGACATGAACTCAGTGAGCCTGCCAACTGAACGGAGAATATGTGAAAACACAATTACTCATAGTTGCGTACTAATCTTTTTTTTCTTTCACCGCTTTAAGTGGTTTTACAAGATATGCTTAGTGATTTTATTTACAATAATATATATTCATCCTATTTTACTGCCATAACAATTTAGGGAAATCATTAAAATTAAATGACTATATTATTTCTTAACCCGGGAGAACTCGCGCGTGAGACTTTCTCCCACCCCCCAATTTTCATATTCTTTCACTACATAATAATATTATTAGCTTCTAAATACCAATTAAGTAAACGATATTATATTTATAAATATAAATACACACATAAACTTAAACAAATATCAATATAAAAAATATAAATAACACTTTTTTATTTATAAAAAAAAAAGCTGGAGCAAAACTCAATATAAACAATATAATTTGTGTTGAATTATTCAGTAACAGCATATTTTGGACACGTATCACAATTTGGCCACACGTGCATCTGCTAATGAAAACACTTTGAGGACATATTTTGCTGGTTTACTAGGGATGTATTGCCGAAAATTGCAACGTCGCCGAAACGGTTCCAACATTTCATTTATAGTACAGTATTCACCAACTTGGTAATTTTCTTTACATTTGGATATAAATTCATCCAGTCCTCTCTTATGGAATCAGGAAAAAAAAGACTCGCAACATTCCAACGGAGTTTTAGCTTGCTTTGCAATAGTTTTCACACCTGGAAGATGGATAACGATGTTTTGTTTCCTTCTGCGCACATTTTCGCGGGGTGCGAAAAATGCCAAACAGTAGTTTTGTCGTTACCGCACAAGCAGTTCTCAGGATTGTCGTTTTCGAGTTTATCTTTCTTTTCTATCCCTGATTGTTCTGAATCACTTTCCTCAGCATTAAAGCGGTTTTCATTGTCTACAAGGTTGGGGAGAACTTCAGTTTTACCCTGTTCGGGATTAGGGAATCCATGACAAATATTCTAAGCGAAAAAATTAACATAAATAAAATTAACAGGAAAATATAAAGTAAATAAATATCCTGAAAAATGCCACTTATGGAGATCGTACAACGCTTTCCCCATCTCGGCCATATGTTTGCCACGACTCATATGAATTTAAAAAATCTAAAATTCAAAAGAAAAACTAATTTTGTGTCACCAGGAAACCAAAAATATTATACAAATAGAAAATTACTTACGTATAAAAACGTAACGCGAACACTAGCGCGTGAGAGATTCACTCACGGTATAGAATATTTTTGTTTAACTTCCTCTCCTGAAGCTAACACAAGACTGAGAGGAAAAATATTTCAAGAGGAAGTAAACAAAAGATAAAAACTCAGCTAGAAGAAACTTAGGATCTCTCATTACTCCCACTTCCGGATTATGAGTGTTTTTCTTCAAGAGTGAGAGAAAATCTTACGGTGCGAGTTCTCCCAGGTTAAAAGCATCTAAATTCAATTTTATATTTAAACTAGTTAACTAATTAAACATTCTTCGAAACCGTTTAAGGAAATTAAGTTGGACATTGAATATCTGTAGAATTCTTCATTAACATCCCTATTATTGCTTGAAGAAGAAGGGTTTTTTTTTATCACTCATCGCCTTGATCTGCTCAAAATCTTCTTCCTATATTTCTTCACTAGCATAATTATTCTATCAATATCTGAGGGTTCAGAAGTAACGTATAATCTTCATTATAACACTAAGTGTACGGGAAATAAAGCTTACAAATAAAAAAAATTACGTCTTCTCTGTATTTTACTAGTTACTATGTTCCAAATTTAATGAAATTTGTTTTTAATTAGAAAATTGTTGGAAATTTAAAAGCAAAAACTTTAGTAAAAATGTACTTTCTGAATTTTCATTCGATACAATATTATTTAGCTGATAGAAATTGTATAATAAGCTAAAATAGCTTTTTATAGAAAAACATAACCCTGCCCGTTCCATCCTATAAATGAATTTCTTCGGAGAAAATTTTCAAATAGAAATTCTAGCTCTTTATATGAATAGTTTATATGATGTAGTTAAGGAGCTTTTTTTACTGTTATTCTATGTTACATTTTGTAAATAAGTACATAGACTGGACGTTAATAATAATAATAATAATAATAATACTCTTTGCGATCATTAGAAGCAATACACATAGCTTTAAATATAAATAAAATAGTAAATGATCGCAAAGAATGTACACAATTTAAAACATATGCAAATTTATTAAATAATCTAAAAAGTTATATATAAGATCTATTTCAACAATAATAATCTGCACCTTCTTTACCTTACCAATACATATGATAAAATAGCCAACTACATTCTAATTTTTAATTCCTGTTACTTTATATCTCAAATATAATTTATAATAAATTAAAAATTTAATAATTAAATGTAAACTTATATATATAGGGTGACCAGAGTTATATGCTCCACCCACTTTTTTTTTAAACGGCGGGAAATTTCGAAAAAATAGAAAACACGTATTTAATCATTTTTAGTCTAGTTTATTTTCAGTGATTGAACCATTTTTTTATACCCCAATATCCCGAGATACAGCATCCAACTTTTTTTTTTCAAATGGAACATTATATTTTTTTTGCATATTTTTATAGTAATTGAGCCTCTAAAAAAAAAAAAAAAAAAAAATTTAAAATCGGTTAGGTTTTTCAAAAGTTATGGCAATTTAAAATATGAAAAACAAATTTCAGTTTAATGTCAAAATTACCTTATTTTTTCTTTAAGAAGCTCTTCAAACTGGGCACCATCAACGGATAGGCAAGCCAAAGCTCTGGACTCCCACGCTCTGTTTGTAGCAGCACTTAGGTGGCAAAGTCAACATCTAGGCAGGCTAGAGTTATTCGACGTTCCATATCTTCGACTGAAGTCATGGGATTAAGGTTACTGTACATTTATTTTTTAGATATCCCCACAAAAAATGCACAATTTTATGGACTGATGAATCAAAGTTTACCAACAATGGCCTTCTTAATCGTTGGAACTTTAGAATATGGGCAGAAGAAAATCCACAAGTTACCTTCGCCACATGCCATTAGGTTGTTTTTTCTACAAATGTTTGGTGTGGAGTTTGAGGAAACCAACTAATCGGCCCATACTTCTACAGAGGAACTTAACTGGTGAAAGGTATCTAACTTTTTTAAGAGACATTTTGCCAGTTTTGCTTGAAGATGTTCCTCTAAAACGTCGGTTAGATATGTATTTTCAACAAGATGGTTGCCCGGCACATAATGCGAGAGTTGTTCGACGTTACCTGGACAGAAATTTCCACGAAAAGTGGTTAGGAACTCATGGTCCGATCCAATGGCCACCTCGATCTCCGGACTTAACCCCAATGGACTATTTTTTGTGGGGATATCTAAAAAATAAAGTGTACAGTAACCTTAATCCCGTGGCTTCAGTCGAAGATCTGGAACGTCGAATACTCTAGCCTGCCTAGATGTTGACTTTGCCACCTAAGTGCTGCTACAAACAGAGCGTGGGAGTCCAGAGCTTTGGCTTGCCTATCCGTTGATGGTGCCCAGTTTGAAGAGCTTCTTTAAAGAAAAAATAAGGTAATTTTGACATTAAACTGAAATTTGTTTTTCATATTTTAAATTACCATAACTTTTGAAAAACCTAACCGATTTTAAAATTTTTTTTTTTTTTTTTTAGAGGCTCAATTACTATAAAAATATGCAAAAAAAAATATAATGTTCCATTTGAAAAAAAAAAGTTGGATGCTGTATCTCGGGATATTGGGGTATAAAAAAATGGATCAATCACTGAAAATAAACTAGACTAAAAATGATTAAATACGTGTTTTCTATTTTTTCGAAATTTCCCGCCGTTTAAAAAAAAAGTGGGTGGAGCATATAACTCTGGTCACCCTGTATATTAAAAATAAAAATAAATTAAAATTGCAAAATCACATAATTATTTAATTTAGCATTATACTGTTATTTTAATCAAGGAAACAACCACTAACACAAATCAAAAATCATTCTTAAAGCAGTTGCCCACGACAATTCATTAAAAAAAACTGGTCAACTCAATTTTTCAGTAAGTAATTTTTTTTGAACATTTTCGAAAACACGTTTTTTTCATGTTTTGTAAATAATTTAATTTAAAAATTTTTCTCTCTTTAGGCCTGTTTATCAATATAAAAATTAATATCTGCTAACAAAAAGTAAATTAAAAAAATTAAGTTAAAATAATGACCACGTGTTGGAAAAAACCAACAATGACGCGGAAGATATTAAAATCCAAGTCTTTTTTAAACAAAAAATAATAACAACCCTTAGGTAAAAAGGGGGAAAAAAATGTAAGAATACAACGACGTTTAATTTTAAAATAAACTGATCAGTGGAATATAAAAAAATAGTTTTTCTGGTAAGTAAAGTACTATTAATTTGTGGACGTTAATAAAAATTGAATATCTTTTCAAAATCTATATATGTCATTATAAATTGTATCCTATATTACTTTTTCAAATTTGTATATTTAATTATAGATATGAATTAATTTTATAAAAAAAATACTACCTGTTTGATAATGGCAAGTGTATTGCCGAAACGTCATAAGGAATAATAATGTTATATATTTAACTAATATATATATAATAAAGAAAATTCAGGCTGAAGTTGGTTTACAATTATTATTGGATATTAAAAAAACCCATAATACTAACAAGAGTTTAACAGCCTATAGAAAAAACAACCAAAAATAATAATACATTATTTTTTTAAAAAAAAGGTAAATACAATGTATTGAAAAAACAATATATTCGACATGGCCAGAGCTTATTCGACCATGTCTGCCAGAGTTTCTTATAAATGAAAGAACAAAAGAAAAGTAAAAAAAAAGAACTTTCTTTCTAACTAAAAAATAAACAAAAATAATCCTAAAAAAATAAAAAATAAAAGAACATAGTAATACTACGATGAAACAGAATGAGGTTTACAATAATTATAATTCAAAAAAATGTAATTAATACGATAAAAAGCAAAGTTAATAGGGAAAACTAAAAAAGTAAATTAAATAAGATAAATGCATATACAAATAATACTTATATCTCTCAACATCAACTTTCTAGAATGACTCTGTGAGCCAATCATACTTAACTCTCCAAGCATAGCGGATCAGTGGACGAAGTTCTGCCTGGCCCGGTCAGAAAAGCAATAATTACATCGCGGGAAAGATTTCGTTTACCAAAGTAAAAAATACGGAATTCCACCAATAGAGGACACTCGCCCAGAAAATGATATTATTTTTCTCGAGTGTCGAAATTGCAGAGAGAGAGAGCATATTTCTACATCAGGATCTCAGCTGAGCCAAGATCTATATTCAAGAATAGTAGCTCTCCTCTCAGGTTAAATAGCCAGCGGAATTCAGGATGCTTTAATTTCTCCGAGAAAGAAACTGTTACAATGTAATTTCGATGTTTGAAAATTACAATCCTGTACAATAAAAAGCGTTTCGGATTGTATTGCACGATTCACAGAACATTCCAGATAAGACTTAGTAATAATATCCGCAAGTTTTAAAAAATTGTTTAGAGCAATTGGAAGGGTTATCCAAAGACCAGTGAAAATCATAGTGGTAACTCCTAGTAAGTGTAAGCCAATGTTTAAACCAGTAAACTTTATTTCTGATGACCTGATGGGCAACAATTTTTGGTAAACGGTAGTCGGGTAAGGATAAAACTTTAATTAAATATTTCAAATGGAGATGAAGGGTATAGGCTTCTAAAGGCGGCAGTTCTGTTTCTATTGCTAACATGTTTGTCGGTGCGACTAATGTTAGATCAAATAACTTTTTTATTAAAATTATTAAATTGTGCGTGATACACAGTTAAAAACTAGACTGGACGTTAAATTAATTATTTAAAAAAAAAAAAAAAATTGTATTCAGTAATTTGTTCGTTGGAAAAACCTTGTCCATTAGTCGTACTTATTTTCTTTTCCTGGGAACTTAAATAAAATTTCAGAAAATAAAACTAAATAAATAAAAATTTAACTAAAGTAATAATTGTAATTTTAGTTGCTTTTTCTATAAAAACCAAAAAATAAAATATAGAGGCAGAGATTCCTTTTAAACACCTATAACTGTGACAAAAAAAAAAGAATGTAATTTTTTTTTTTGCCAAGTTAATAAGTACCAAGTCATAGTAACAACAATAACAGCAACAGCAGCCGGCAATAAGTCTGGCGACATCAAGACAAGACATTTCATTAAAATGCTTATTCCTTTAAAAATACCATTCCGCCTTTCTTCAATCGTGGTGGAGTGACACTGTGTACATTTTATTTACATCACTGCTTCAGCTCCCCGTATTATTACTATTATTTTGCATTTTAAATACTATTAATTTTAATTTTAACCATGAAGCACTATTTGTTTGTCGGTTTTCACTTTTTTTTTAAATAATATAACATTTCTGTAGAATGTTTATTACATTTAACTTTGTCTTTATACTTGAAAAACTTATTTTTTTAAAATATTTTCTTTTCTTTCTTTTTTATAATACAGTAAGACCCCGCTTAACGCTGTTTCGTTTAGCGCTGTTTTGGTTTAGCGCTTTTTTATTTCAACCCGGGGATTTCCAGAAATTGCTCGCAGCACTACGGGGATTTCCTAACGGACCAAGGCGTTATATCCAATATTTTAAGGCTTATTACTTGCGGCGAACATTTAAGCAGATGTTTGAAAAAACAGACGGAGAAGAGAAGCAAGCAATAAGAGAATTTTGGAAAAACTACAATATCATGAATGCTGTAGCAAATATAAACCTTTCTTGGAATGAGATAACAGAAAGATTTTTGAAAAGAGTATGGAAGAACATTTGGCCAGATTTTAAGTAAGAGCGAAGACATTGGACACTCTGTCGATATGGATGAAATAGTGGAAGAAATAGTGGAATTAGCGAAACAAACCGGTTTAGATGAGGTAAATTTGGAAGACGTCGAAGAAATAGTTCAAGAAACAGCAGCTAGTCTTTCTAATGATGAGCTCAAGGAATTAACTGAGCAAGAAGAAAACAAAAATATTGAGAATAGTGATTTCGAAGAAGAGCAAAATGAACTTTCGATGGCGTTTGTAAAAAGGAGTTTGACCACTATAACTGAAATTATGGACCAATTTGTTGAAAATGATCCAAATTTGGACAGGAGTTCAAAAGCAAGACGGGGTGTTACAGATGCTTTATCCACTTATCCAACAACTTCTAACAGAACGCAAACTACATTAGATGCCTTCTTGACAAAAAAGCAGAAAATTGGAAACAGAATAGACTGAATGATCTGACTGACTTACAATTTTATTGTTTTTATTTTTGTAAGAAATAAATGTTTGGCTTTATTTTTATTAAAAAAAACAACATAATTATTAAATTTTATACCTAACCAATTTTCTATCCATCTTCTCCAACCCCATTATTTACATGTTAAGATAGCCTCGTTTAGGCTGTTTCGCATTACGCTCTACTTTGATGGAACGTATCCTACGCGTTAAGCGGGGTCTTACTGTACTTATAATACATTATACAAAGACAGGTGCGATTGCCCCTGCAACAAGTAAATAGTATGACAGACAATGACTTGAGAGGGGTCTCATGCATTTATGTGTACTTCGATAGTATACGAAGTTTATCAAAAAATCATTTTATGATATATTGCTGGCAGCATATATCATATATAAAAAAAAAAAAAAAAAAAATTATTGGCAATACGCCCAGCTGTTAGGGTCATCCGCCATGTTACATGAGACGTAACGTATCTGCCTACCAAAAGCTAGGTGAGATCTTTGATCCGCCTAACTCAACTCCCCTAGGAGTTCTGTTCTCCTGAAGAAGTAGAAAGGGAACTGTTGAGTCTACAATCCATCTTGTGCACACAGTAATCAAGAAAATATCACCATCAACAACACTCCTATGCTCAGATTTGCAAAGTCCTTGCAACACTCTTGTTTTCTCACTTAATATATTCAGTCAGTGTACTTATTTATCCCTTCTATAATATTTCTCTCTATCCAATCCCATAAATTCACAAATGTCTGCCGTTTTCTAGTAAGTCAAGAAAAACTGCATAAAGTTATATTTCCAATTGATGGATTTTTGTCAAAACATTTCGTGTCAAATACGGTGGTGGTATTTTAACGGAAACATCAAGTTATTATTTCCTGTGACTTGCCGTTTTTGTGATATTTCTTTCATATACACACGAACAAACACACGTTTCAAAAACATATGTATTTCCGGTGAAAACAAAAATTTCAAAATCTGACATGATCGCAATACTTCCGGTTAGAGCAGCAGTAAGCGAAATTAGAAAAACATAGCATAACCAGCTAAATAGACATTCCATACTCTCATCTTGCATGTAATAAAGCTATTATTTTATGTATAATACAATATTAAGTCAAGATAGGGAATTACTTATCAAATAAGCTCCAAACATCTAAAGGAGTCCTGCAAGGGTTTAGTAAGTCGCCGACTTTTTTTTAAGATATACCTTTTTAGAGATGTACCTTCAGAACTGGCGAAGAAAATTTTGTAAAATGGGAATCCGTTTAAGGGAGGACCTTTGCATATATAATAGGCTTTAGAAGAAGAAAAATTAGTGAGGAAGGATTTTTAAGAAATAACCTAGAATCAATCAATGCTGAACACTGTATAATTAACTAGAGACACTAAACTACCACGACTTTCCACGTAAATAGAAATTAGAGGTTTCTGACGCGTTGTAACTGCTGTATAAACTGTTTTAAAGACTCTCTTATAGAGCTAGCGCAGCTGTATATATACAGAGTCTCCCACTCTAGTCTGGCCTAAGTAGCGAGTGAGATTCTCAATTTTTGTGTGTGCGTGTCTCTCTCTCTGCTTTAGATCCCTCTCTTCGGATCCTATTACACATACATAACCTTCTATTAGCCGACGAACAAGTCATAATAGTTCAAGATATAGAGGTACGGTAATTATATGCTTAGAAAGCTAAAAGGGGATTATGACTATTGGGGGGGGAGGGACTTGAAATAAACCCAGGAAAACAGACCATCTGTCTGTCGGAAGAGAGGTGATCGAGTTGAGTTCAGGGAAAATTCTGATAATTGTTCAACATTTTAAATATCTCTGCTCTTTAGTAGACATAAATGGGTTCAGTAACCAGAAAATTAAGAAAAGAATATGCGAAGGGATAAAGTCAATATCTATGCTCTATACTCTATCTTGTGGAGTAGGGAAAATCCTGCCAAAAACAAAACAGAATATTTTTAAAGCGATTTTACTCAGCATAATGACTTACGGGTCAGAGACAAATGGACAATAAAGAAAAGTCTAAAAAAAAAAAAAAATCTGCTGACAACAGAAATGGCCTTCTGGCAGATGGAAAGCAAGAACTTCCAGAATAGAAAGAATAAGGAACTCCCCAGATTAGGGAAGTGGTGGAAGTAAAAAAGAATATATTACAAGAAATAGAAAAAAGAAAATACTCTTATGGTTCGGGCCCTAAAAGAAAGTCACAGGTAAGATTACCAAAAGGCATGGAAGAAGGGGCCAAGATAGACCTCGTTGAACTGACAGGATGGAATAAAATAGGGCTTGATGGGCCATGTTCTCCCGGAAAATTTGACAAAAAATAGAGAGGCATGGGAAAAAGGCTCTTCAAGAGATTTTAGGTCAATGAAACACCTGAAAAGTAGAATTCCTTAAAAAAAAATCTGGTGTGAAACACTCACACAACTTTCTCTTACTCCAGTTCTCAAAATGGTAATTGACAAATTTTATAGTTTGTGTACCAAATTTAATAAAATTCGTCGAAAACTGAAAAAACTGTTCAGTAAAAGCGCACTTCCGGTTTACTAATTTTCTTGAAACTCGGAATTTCAGTCATCTATTTATTTCTAACTAATTATGTTTGGATGATAGAATTGTATAATGAACTAGGATAGCACTTTGATGAAAATCTAACCCCACCCTCCCCTAAAAGTGCTCTTAAAAGAAATTTCCCAGAGAAATGTTTTAAATAAAAGTTGTAGATCTTTGCATGTTTAGTTTATACACGAAGTTTCAAAAAAATCGTCGGAGCCATTTTTGAGAAAATTGCGAAAAAGTGAATAAATCATTTAGTAAAGTAGTAAAGTAAACGAACTTCCGGTTATCCGATTTTTTTCAAACTGGCAATTTCAACAACATATTTAATTCTAATTAACATTATTTAGATGGCAGAATTGTCTAATAAACTGAAATAGCACTTTAGATGGAAACCTAACCCCACCCCTCCCCCAAAAGTGCCCTTCAGTGCATTTTCCCGGAGAAATGTTTCTAATAAAAGTTGTAGCTTTTTGTATGTGTGGTTGATGTTTGACGTTTGAAGAAAATCGTCGGAGCCATTTTTGAGAAAATCGCAAAAACTAAAAAATCAAACTAGTAAAGTGGTACTTCCGGTTGAGGAATTTTTACAGATAACGTACAGTCAGATCCCATGGTGACCTCTAAACGGAATATCAAATTTCAACTTTCTACGATTTTTCTTTTTGAGCTATGCTGTTCACATACATACATACACACACACGGACACACACACACACACACACAGACCATTTGCTGAAAACTACTTTTTTGGACTCAGGGGACCTCAAAACGGATATTTCCGGTGAAAACTCGATATCGAAAATTTGACACGATTACAATACTTCCTCTTACTAGGAGTAAGAGAAAGTAATAGCTATATATCTTTCCAACTCTAAACATAGACTGATGTTTGTTACTATTTGAAGAAAAAAAAAAAAAAACAGTTGTAAAATCTCTTGAAATTTCCATAAACAAATTATAGATTGATGCACAATGCTGCAAGTTTGAAGTATACGTAGTAAAAGGCTCTAAAGTTCATGTATTAAATGACAAGAAAATTAGGCCAACAAACCGCCACATGTAGAGGGACTGTCTTCACTACTTTAAACTAATCAGACTTTACCTAAGACAGTTAATAACGGGTGTAACTTGATCATATAATGTAGTGAGGAGTAGTAGTCACTCACAAACCACCACTACTGTTACAACTATTACTGTTGCTAAGTTATATCCAGATACCCCCACCACCCAACCATCCCCACCAACCCACACACATATCTAACTTCTAAGGAAACATAACTTGGCAACATTAACTTCTTGACATCAATAACTCTAGATTTACCTGTTCAACTACTCAATAATTATATAATATGAAATTAAATCTTCATCACTTTAATTATATTAACCTGATTTAAATTTATGATTTATATTAATTTCACACAAAATTAATTTGAGACATTTAGATAGATTCTCTCTCCGATATATTTAAATGTTGTGGTATAGATCGAGTTATATATATGTGGTCTTAATTTCTCTTTAACTTAGTATATCTTAAGTTAGTAATACAATCTGGTTTAGTAAAATACTTATTAAATAGAGTGTTTATTGAAAATAACATAATAAGTCTACACACCACACACCCCCCCAAGACACACACCAGACACACCACACACCACATATATATATATATATATAATATATATATATAGATACATATTAACCAACATCTCAAATACGTTCTAAGAAAGGGCATTTTTTTTTATGATATATACTTTTTTTTAATTTAAGGCGCGTCAACAACTATGGTCATTGGCGCCCAGAGCCTTCTCAGTGCACTGCCGGCCTCCGGACAGTGTTCTCTCGTTACATACAAGACTGTCCATCATCGGACAGTGAGCCTTAGAAGCTCCTAGGAAGACAAAATCTAAGGACAGCACAGCTGGACTCGAACACCGGATCCCTCGCGTGGGAATCCAGTAAGCTAACCACTTAGCTATTCCCTTACTCCTGTTAATACAATTATATTTATAAAATGACAAATTCCCTTTAAACTCGCATAAATTCCCTTTTGCTCCTTTGTCTTAACATAAATAAACAGATGGTGTGAGACAAGACTGCCAAAACTGTAAACCGACGGCATTCAAGGAGACATTCCCTTCACTGAAGAAGTTCATTGCAACATAAGCAAAACTTCGTTTTATTATAAAACCACTAACGCAGTCTCAAAAACCTTGGAGAGTGTTTTTTCAAATGAAGTATTGTTCTTGTAGATACTTGTACGTACTTAGATTTAAGAATATTTTTAAACAACGAATAATTGATTCCCATCGTCCAAGGCGTAACAAACCCTTAATGATATAGATGTATGAAGCGATTATTGGCCCCAATTATTTCGCGGGGGATTACTGATGAGTCATACACATGATATACGTATTACATTTTTTTATTGTTTTGAACATATTTCTTTCACTTTCTTGTAAAAAAATAACTTAAGATAAGTAGATATGAAATAAAATTCTTGATGAATAAAATTAATCTGAATTATATCACATTTTAATTATATGAGAGATTAATATGTTTATTTATTTATTTATTTATTCATGTTTACACCTGTTATCAAGCTTAACAATATTAAATTTGTTAATTGCGGACAATTCATAGAAACATGAGCGGAGAAGTGAGTCAGTAGTAAGTAGATCACGAGGCCACTGACGTTTTAATCTTCTTGTTGTATTTATATGGTTGATTAGGGATGCAAGTTCATGGACGAGAGGATTGACATGAGATGATAAAGTGTTGTGAAATTTGTTGAAATAAGATTTCTTGACGTACGTATGGTATATTTAAGTCTGTGTGGATTGTATGATTGTAGGGGATCAAAGAAAACTCGTGCAAGTCCCATTAAAATTTCTGACCCTCAATCAGTTAATAATATGACAACATATAATCTGCACCTGCTCCCCCCGGCCCAAGATAAAACATCCATAATTGCAAGTCTGAACCTTTTAAATTAGATTCCGTGTTTTGACGGAGAACAGAACACAAACATCGAAATTTTTCTAGAATAGGTACAACGCTGTGCTAGATTGTCACGATGGGACGACGATACCACATTAGAAGTGGTTGAATTTAAAATTTCCGGTTCCGCAAAAACCTTCTATAACACCCAAAAATCACTACTATTACGAGAAGTTAAGGTAGTTGATTTTAAAACAATATCAAAATTGCTGCTCAACAGGTACCACATAGAACAAACGCCTCTCGTTCTGTCACGCCAAGTCACAAATATGCAGGCTTCCCCAAATGACTCGGTAGAAAAAATCGCCGACTATACTCCGTCACCTGCACTCTCTAATTTCAGACAAGGCCGAGGCAAACCCAAAATTTTTTGAAATCTTAATCATACGTATACATATATTTACATTTTTCACCTGGCAACCCTAGTTGTAACTGTTCAGTATTATGTCCTTTATAATCAAGTAAACAAAAAAATTGAAAGTAAAAAAAAAAACTGAAATAATTTAAATATGTATTTTGAACTTACATTTAAGCTGCTTACAATAAATACATATGTTTGTTGTAATGTAAAATATTGTACTAACGCGCGACCAGAAGCATCGTAAATATAAGAGGGGATGGTTTTGTTTTTATTTTCAAATTTGTGACAACATTATTTTAAGTATACAGTGAATGGGTGTGTATAAGAATAAATACAGTAAGATATAAAGATGGAGGCCAAAAAAAAAAGAGAAATAAAAAAGAAGAAGGCACATAGTCGTTGCGGTATTTGATTGTTAAGAAACAAGAATATTGAGAGTTAATGTACAAGAAGAGAAGGAAATCTTTGTAAAACTTCGAGATAGAATGAGTGGGTGTGACGGAGAGAATAGGAGGAGAATGTAGATGGAGAAATAATTCCACCATTCTTGTTGTATATATGTTTTGCATCGTTTTTTTATGTATTTGTGAATATAAAAAAGGATCTAAAGCTTATCTTAACAATGTCGGCATGCTTCAATGCATCTTTACTTATTTCCAGGAGCTCTCCTTCACCCCTCCCCATAAAAAAAAAAAACATGCTTACATTTTCAATAGTAATGTTCACATTAATTTTGTTACATTTCCAATAGATTTGAATGCATTTGTATGAACAAAAGCTGCTTTTATATATTTTTTTTTTTTGGTTTATAATAATATAAAAGAACCCTTAAAATTCATAAAGTTCTGAATAAAAAAAATAACATTTTCTGAGGGATCGTACTTTTTTTTTGCTTACCCTCAAGTGTCAATGACGCCTCTTCTTCTAAATAATACTTTTTATTTCATCAAACAGAATTGATCAAAATACTTTTGTTTATCTTATAACTTTTATATAATTTACTTAATATATATAATTTTACTTTTATAATTTTTTTATTACTTTCTCTTACTCCTAGTAAAGAGGAAGTATTGTAATCGTATTAAATTTTCGATATCGAGTTTTCACCGAAAATATCCGTTTTGAGGTCCCCTGAGTCCAAAAAAGTGGGTTTTAGCAAATGGTCTCTGTGTGTGTGTATGTGTATGTGAACAGCATAGCTCAGAAACGAAAAACCGTAGAATGTTGAAACTTGATATTCCGTTCAGGTATTACCATGGCATCAGACGATGGGTCATCTGTCAAAATTCCTCCACCGAAAGTACCACTTTACTAGTTGGTTTTTTTACTTTTTTGCGTTTTTCTCAAAAATGGCTCCGACGATTTTCTTCAAACATGATATATTAACTACATATACAAAGAGCTACAACTTTTATTTGAAACTTTTCTACAGGAAAAATTCATTTAAGGGCAGTTTTGGGGGTGGGTTAGGCTTAGGTTTTCATCTTAACTGCTATTTCAGTTTATTATACAATTCTATCATCTAAATATTGTTAATTAGAATTGATTATGTTGTTGAAATTTCGAGTTTCAAAAAAAAAATCGGATAACCGGAAGTGCGTTTAGATTCACCACTTTACTAAATGATTTTTTTCACTTTTTTACGATTTTCTCAAAAATGGCTTTGGCGATTTTCTTGAAACTTCATATATAAGCTACACATACAAGGAGCTACAACTTTTATTTTAAACATTTCTCTGGGAAAATTCATTTAAGTGTCTTTTTAGGGGAAGAGTAGGGTTACAGCATTTCTAAAGTGATATCATAGTTGATTATACAATTCTATCATCCAAACAAAATTAATTACAAATAAATAGATGGCCAAAATTCCAAGTTTTAGGAAAATTAGTAAGCCAGAAGTGCGCTTTTTATTGAACAGTTTTTTCAGTTTCGACGAATTTCATTAAATTTGGTACACAAACTATAAAATTTGTCAATTATAATTTTGAAAACAGGAGTAAGAGAAAGTTGTGTGAGTGTTCACACCAGATTTTTTTTTTTAGGGCTCGAGTCCAGTGATACCTTTTAGATTTTTTTCTACTTAGGATGCCTTTACAGCTCGTTGTTCGGTGATGGACAGTGCTTTTCTGTAGGGAGAGAACATGTCCGGAAGAGAAGGGATCAGCTCAGAGGTTAGCACACTGGACTTCCACGCGGGAGCCTGTAATGTCTTGGTGTGATGTGTGTTTGTAGTAAGTAGCTCGAGCGGTTTTATATAATAAAGGGCTTGTAAGTTATGTAAGTTTAAAAGAGAATGAAGTATTAGTATTAATCAAGAAATCACCACTGTTAACAATTAATATATTCTGTTAAAATAATAACTACAACTTATTTGATATTATAAACTTATTTAATTTATTGTGAAACTGGCACAGATATTTAGAGAGCGATTCCTGAAGTAGTGTTCCGATGTTTCAACCTTGATATTTAGAACAAGTCTGGCTTTGGAAGCAGAATACTTCTGTATTGTTTGAAAGCAGAAGTGAGACTCTATTCTTTAGAATTGCTCTCTCTCCAGCGGGGGAATTTTCTTGTACAAAAGAATTAACCTAACGGGATTTTGTGCCTTTGCTTTTCTATTTGCCATGACCCCAATTTACAGTACCTGACACTAAAATACACTCTTTTTGAAGGTAAATTCACAGCACTAAGATAATTATAAAATATTAAAATACAATAGATTATCTCCCAAATTTTTCGTGCCGAAAAATTTCTCCAGGAGGGGGGATAATGTAGTGGAAGAAAACAATGAAAATAAATAGTTTAGAGTTTAGAATATTTTATAGTATCCAAAATTGTATTTTAATATTTTTTATTATCTTTTTATTTAGAATTTTACAGCTACAAATAAAAGTGATAAATGTAGGTACCTAAAAAAAAAGAGGCGTTATTGGTGAGAATGATAAGGTGGGGAACTTTACTTTGACAAACGTTTGACTTGGAACCCCTATACTAGACTCAAACGAATCTCCTTTAACTAGCGTTTCAGACTTTTCTGCCGATGACTTCTCTGACAAACGCTCCAAAAATGACTCTACAAAATAAAAGACGACTTTATACCACTCTGTTAGCAACAATTTGGAATTACGGACTAGAACATTATGGAACTGCAAATAGAATCCAAACTCTCCAATCCAAGATCCTACATAGTATTGTCGATGCTCCTTTTTACGTTTTAAACAAAACAATCCATACTGACCTGTAGATTCCATTTATTATGGAACACCCCCTAGCAAAATCCAAGATATCTCAAATTACATTATCTCTCCCTTTACCCTAATCCTCTGGTTCACATTCTCTCCTCAAATTTACTTCCGGGTAATCCTCTAAGAATACTGAAGCGACCTCCTGGGCATCTAATGATGGTTATCAGTGGACGGAAGAAATAAAATTTAATAAAAAGACTTTTTTTGAAGCGTGATTTTCCATTCTTCGACGCCCATCTAATATCAATTCTTTCAAATTTTCTGATCGACTTCAATAATTCAAGATTTCCACCATAATTATAATGGAGTTGTTGAGGAGAGAAATTGGGTTTGATTTAATAAACGAGATATGAAGACACTGTTATTATGTAGCTATAAGTTTAGACAAACTGCACAGGACTTTACAATGAAATTGATAGAATAAAATGTGGGAGTAGAGATATGACACGATGCGATATATGGTTGAATGTGATAGATAGATCTAGATAGATTCCC
>JAAEAF010007460.1:0-54771 GCA_011037195.1 Triatoma infestans | reverse complement strand
TTAATTCCATCATGTAAAAAGCTGAATAAATGTGATTTTCAAAATATTATGTACATCTAGTCTTTCTATTATAATTTGTTAATAAAGATTTTCTGGTGATATATTTTTTTCTATTACGCCATTTGCAGGGCTATTTCAGCCACCAGGTATTTAGCAGTCCAGTATATTGTGGAGTTCTTCTCCATGTCATTCCTATAAACTTTATCGCGGACAATATCCAGAGACTGGCAGGAGTTTAGATGTCCAGCATCCATCGGCTCCTCTAGGCAGAGGGGATTTATGGGGGTGTCAACAACTTCTATCCTATTCAGGTGAACCTGGAGATAGTCCTGCCCAGTCAGAAGGCGGAAATTGGCTGTAGCTACTTTTCTTGGCAGGCAACTGGGCAGAAGCTCTCTAATCAGTATTTCCCATCGTTTACCGCTCGCCTTTTGCTTAGGCGATATATGTAAAGCTTCGTTGACTCTTTCTTTTATTCACGACAAGCACCTTCGTAGCTGATAGCTGACCGCCTCCACATTGATGCCCCCTGGATTCCACATAGTATAAACTATTTTGGACACTAAACGATTAGCAATGCTGCCAATGCAGTTTCTGGTGATATAAATTTAAGAATCTATCTTTATCAGTTATTCATTTATACTTTTTTTGTTTTTTTTTTTAAAGCCAAAATTGGCGTCAGAAATGTTGTCATTATTTGAACTGCTTAATGTATTTTTCATAGAACAGGAAAAGGAAACTGGATGAGGAAATTCAGCATGGGGGTGCTGATGGCAGATAGGAGGATACTGTACACTGTGTGATCAAGTCATAATCGCATCTGATGGCAATTATTCTGCTGCACAAATAAGCCACACAAATTGAGGCGGGGGGTTCAAGCTTTTAAATACAGAAAACAGCTTACATATACCTATAGATGGCCGTCTAGAGGTTCTAAAACTTAATTTCAGTTTTATTGAACTTAGATTTCACCTGGAAGTGCTGCTAGGTCGAGAGAGCGGACGTAAGCATGGGTTGGAAACTTATTGATGCTCTCAAACTCTTTCTTCTGGAAAACAGAAGAGTTCATTGAGACCAAAAAGATGTTCTACCATTAGCTAGTGAAAAGTGTAGTCCTCTATAGATGAGAAATATGGGAATTGACTAATAGAAATAAGGATGTACTGGCGCCGTTGAAATGGATTTCCAGCTTAGGAGCTGTGCGATATCTTATCTCACTAATGTCAGGAGAAAATTTCAACGAGGGTTTGTTTTTTTGTTTTTTTTTAATTTTCTCAAAAACTGTTCTATTTTCTTTAATTTTTTTTTTTTTTTGGATGTGCTAAGTGCACAAATATAAACGAATCACTTTTAAATGAATCACTTTTTCGGAAAAGTATAAATTGAATTTAGAGATGATTAGGACTGTGGAAATTGTGGCTGTAAAATTTCAATATTATTATTTGTGTTTATACAATATAATGGGGCGCAATATTTCTCAGATTGTGAGCATTTGACACCAGATTCTTTTTACATATAAAAATACATATTTAAAAATTGAGAACATGAATGCATTATTTAATTAATAATTATAGTAAAATACAAATATAAGACCCTTAAGAAAAAAAAAAAATAATAATGAAAATAATTCTATCGCAAAATACAAATAAATCCCCATTTGCTAATTTAAGGAAAAGGAAATATAACATTATTTTTCCTTTCACCCCAAAAGAGGGCGCTCTTTACAAATAAATGTTTATTGGGGGAAGGGGAGCTTATTTTTGCTACTAATAATTTATATCTTCTTATTACTTGACTTATGTCATTGGTAGGGGGGGTTGTCTTTGAAAAGAGCATTATCGCAATTTCCTTTTCTCAATTTAATGTAAAAGCTCATATTTCGCCATATGTATTATTTCTTTAGAAATAAGTAATCATGTTCCATTGCTCCATTGTCAGAAGGAAATGTCAAATATTCTGACATAAATAACTTCTTTTTTTTTCCTTTCTTCTATAATTTATATTTTATTAATTTCTAATTTATATCATTAATTATTATATAATTAGAACAGTTGATTGTACTTATTTGCAAAAAAAATTATACGAATGCAAGATTCTGACAATCAATTGCTCATTTATCTAAACATTTTAAGCTTAGGATTATAGAAAATAATCGCCAAGTTTTAATCAGAAATTTTACGAGGAATGAAAGTTAGCCATCAATTAGTAAACTGGAATGATAGGGCAATTACCATTCGATCTGGTTAATCTTTATGTGAAGTTGATCATCAATTTATCAACAGTAAGTTCTGCCAATAAATTTAATGACATTTCTAGTATTTGAATTTGATGGCAAAATAATTGCTGTTTATAAGTAACCGTTTCTAAACTCAATATCATAAAGTAACCTTACCAATTCGAATAAAAATACTGGATTCTAAGCATTCCTTCCAATAATAACTCAAGTTTATTTTTGCCATCAAAATGAAGTTCTGGAATTTTAAAAGAAATTTTCAATTTTTTTTTTCAAATCATTTTTACCAGCTGCTTTAAGCTTTCATTGCCAAGTGTTGAGATACCAGAAAAAGTAGTAATCATTAGGAATTAGGTCCTGGAAAAGCAGGATTTCCTAGATCCTTTAATTTCCAAATAATTATTTGTATAACTTACGCTCTAGCAGTTTGTCGAAGCAAACAACTGGTCCACCTCTTTTAGACATGGTACTTGGTGCAATTTTTGTTGGGCTCAGCTGGTTCTCGCTGAGAATAAATCTCACTGGCTTGACATCTTTGCCAAGTTAGAAAAAACTATAGGGAATGATTCCCTTGCCCGTAACACCTAACAAATGGCCACAACTTTCTCTGATTGCACGTTCGCTTTTAGAAAGTGAATCTCAAGGGTCTCAAGGGGAAAAGCCATCTCAAGGAATTACAGCCGACATTGTTTTGAAAGAATATGAAAGTCCGTCGAGTATATAAATCTTCAAATTACTATATAAGTGGTGGGAGGTGATTTATAATGATATTTAAAACAAATAATACAATGATATGTTGTAATGTACAATGATGCAGCAATGGCCAGACAAAATTTTAAAGAAAAAACAATTCTTCGTTACTCTACGTTTCGATTACCATTGTATCCCTTCTTCAGGAGCTCTGTAAAATTGATTATCGAAAAAGTTACATTATTTTAAAGTATTGTACTCAAGAAGTAATGTAACTAATAATGTAGAAATAATGTAACATTTTCAATAATAAATTTTGCAGAGCTCTTGAAGAAGGGCATCAAAGGTACCCGAAACTTGGAGCAACAAACAATTTTTTTTTTCATTAAAACTCTTCTGGCCATTGCCGTATAAACATTTCATTATAATTTTAAGGTCTGAAGATATGAAAACCATTTCAAATAATACTATCAGTCATCTCGCCTACAGGTGAAACAACAAGGATAGAAAGATGACAAAAAAGTAGGGAGTTAGGATTGACATTTCCAAAGACCAAAAGATATGAGCCGCAGGAGGTGGGATGGAAAATTGATGAACTTTCATTTGCTCTCGGTAAATAGTTGTGATGTCTCCACGGTGCAAATGAGCTCCTAAGGAATTCAAGAAAACAACACCCTGGTGCGTAATTTTGCCCCATCTGTGGAAGCTAACTTGGGATTAGGAAAGAAGCAGACAAAACGCCCGATCCACACCATGTAGAGTCAGACGAGCATTCCAAGAATAACCTGCAATGCCTCATTCCTACCACACCACCACTGAAGAGAATGCTTTATTTTATGAGCCATTTTTCAATGATCTCAAAAGCTGTTCAAGTCAATGGTACCACGCTATAGACTTGTTAATTCCAGAGCTATTTTCACCTCCTCGACTACAGATGGATAAAATGGGATAGAGAAAAGAAAAGAAGTTAAGGAATTTTGTTTAACATCTCCTCTAAATTACAATCGAAAATCAAAAGATATCGTATCTGCAGATAAGGGCGTGGTGTGGAATTATGATGAGGTGTTCTTTGATTGCAAGAAGGTTTGATGTCCGTCACAGTCTAGGGAATCCAATAGATAATCCTTAGTGTTAAATTTGTGGGTCTATCAAAGAAAAAGAGCATTGGTGTAGGAAAGACTAGGGGAGATACCATGGTGGAACGTGGTCCTTTAGTCGCCTCTTACAAGATTTTGGACGGGAACCGACCTAGTCTAAAAACTGCACCTGCTTTGGGTAAACAACCCCAATTAACATTACGCCATTTAACGCCACTAATTCCACAAAATATTATTACATATAAAAGTGATAGGGTTTTCATTTATATCTGTGCAGTTAGCAGTCCAAGTTTAAAGGAAATCGTTATAAACGTTTTCGAGGAAATTTGCATTTCCGGTCAATCGATTCACTCCAAATCTGGAATTCTACTATTGGTTGTAAGCGCTTTCATCGCACCCATATCGGAAGTCAAGATTTTTTTTTTTTTTTGATCGATCTTATAACACATTCACTTATCTATATCGGTTGAACATGTATAGGTACCCTCTCCATCATTGTTAAGAGCAGCCCAAAATACAAAGCTTTAAAATAAAATGGTCAACATATAATTGGAATTTTTGATCTGTTTATTCATTTTTTTTAGAACAAATATTTTCAGAAAAGGAATTACGTGATTGTTTCGCAAATTTTAATTTTTTTTTTTTTTAAGCGGAAGAGGGAGTAAAAAACTATATATAACTCGATTTGCATCACTGACTCCGAAGTAGCAGTTTTTAAACATAAAAAAAAAATAAAAAATAAAATGAAAAACGTGGTTCGATGAAAAAAAACTGTTTTAGTGTTTTCAATGTTCAGTGAACATGTAAAAGCCACTTTTATATATATATATATATAAACACACACGCAAGAAAACAGTACAAAAGTTTTTCTCTTTACTATATCGTATGGATTCACTGATGCATTCATTGGCTAGTTTTTGTTTAATGACAGTATCCGTCAGTACTACTGTAAGGTTTCCACAATGGGACTGGAGGGGTGAAACGGCTTATTACAAAATAAAAATAATGATGAAAAAGAAAAACGAACCAACTACAGTCCGGTTATATTGTTCAGTTAAACCAATTTATTTCCAAACGAACTTTTTTTTTTCTTTTTTTTTATGCGTTTTTAATCCTAGTAAGAGGAAGTAATGCGATCATGTACCAGTTTTCATGTCCCCCAACGAGTAAGTAACGAAGGGTCTATGTAGATGAACAAATTATCTCAAAACCAGAAAATCACAGAAAGAAACCACAAACTTGGTATTCAGGTTTGATACTATCACCGGAAATGATACGAGCTTTTGAACAAAAAAAAAATCCATCAAAACCGGAAGTGCAATTTTTCTGACCCTTTTTTTTTTCGTAACTTTTTCCATAAACAACTCCAAATGATTTCCTTTAAATTTCACATAATATATGTATATCTAAATTTTCTATTTTATTTCAAATATTTTACCGGGAAAATTGATTTTTTGTGGGCCGGGGCGGGAGTGGTTCTAAAGGAACAGTAATCGTTAAGCTTTCTTCTAAAGTACCACTTCAATGTAATTGTATGATTCGTTCTAGCGCCCATATAATATTAAAAGTTCAACGAATTGATTAGCATACTGAGTTTGGAAACAACTCAATATAAATTGAGCAGCCACACTTTTTGTACATTTGTTGTCAGGTAAATGTATGTGTTAAATTATTTATAAAACTAAATTAAACTAATATTAAAAATATCATAAATAACTAATATTGAGAGAATGGAATAGCTAAGTGGTTAGCGTACTCGACTCCCACGCGTACGACCTGGGTTCGTGCCAGCTGGGTGCTACCCTTAGATTTTTTTCTTCCAAGGAGCCTCTACAGCTCACTGTCTGTAACGAGAGAACACTGTCTCGGAGGCCGTCAGTGCACTGAGAAGGCTCCTGGCGCCAATGACCAATAGATGTTGACGCGAAAACTAATATTGTTGTCTTTTAAATTATATTTTGTAATTATAATTGTAAATTCTTTTAATATTATTGTTAAATATTAAATTATAAAATAAAACTAATAATACTTTGAAATGTTATTGGTGATGTTGTGTATTTGAGGTAGTTGGTTGTAGCGTGAGCGGTTTAGTAAAAGGGCTTATAAGTATATTTGAGATAAAGATAGAAATATTAGTAATAAACAAGAGAATACCACTGTTTTTAATATAGATATTTTCTCCAAGAGAAATGAGGTTACTTTAGAATATCACAATAATAAGCTTATAATAAAAACTCTTATGTTATAACTTAAAACTGGTACAGTTCTGATGTGTTCTCCTTGGTGCCTACAACAAGTCTGTCCTGAAGGAATGTTCTCTTTAGCGGGGGATTTTCTTTTACAAAAGAGTTGGCCTAACGGGTTTTTGTGCCTTTGTTTTCCTAATAGCAATGACCTAGATTGTAGTATACCTGGCTCTGTACCCATCACTAAATACACTATTTAATAATAATAATAATAATAATAATAATAATAATAATAATAATATACTTTATTATACAATTAGTCATATATACAAAAGAAAGAAAGAAAACAAGTATATACGGCATGGATAAGTTATCCGTCTGCCGGAGGTTGATGTTTAATCAATTACTGTGAAGTCTAATTATAAGAAAATAGAAAAAAAATTAGAAATTGAAATACTGAACAAGTTGGTAACGATACTGCCAGGCATGTCGTGCATAATTAAGAAGTGATTGGCAAGAAGATGAATTTAGGAGGGATATTAAATGAGATCTGGATAACTTCTTACAGCCAAAATAAAGTAATCTAAGTTCTAGAAGAATAGTACATTCCGCAACGAAGTGAAAGACGTCTTCTTTGGACCGAGAGTTACACAGAGGACATAGATCCACATCTCTTTCTAGGAAAGGACAGTAATTTAAATAGAGCAGCTCACACCTTAGTTTAAATAACCAACGAAGTTGAGTTAAAGAAAGACCACAATGGTTTGAAGCTGTAAACCTGAAAAACTGAAGAGTGTGATCCAAATCTTTGTACAACAAAAAACGTGTTGAAGATTGGGCGTGCCTCTCAGACTCCTCCCTTTCTCTCCATATGCCTAGAATTTATAAAGGAGAGAAGACTTTTCATCTGACCTTGCCAAAGTTCCTTATTTTCAAGTGAAAATTCAAAGGCACAATTATAATTTCGAGCTAAGGAATTCCACTGAGAAAACCAAGATGTATTTTTATTAATTATTAGGAGAGCTGAAGTTGTAGAAAAACGGGCATCTGAAAAATTTAGTACTTTGGATACATAATTGAAGTGTAACTTTAAAGTGTAGGAGAAAAGTAAACTTACACAAGTCTCGCAGAACAAGATATAATTTGGAGTAGAGGTAGGTAGGGCCAATAATTTCTTAATAAAAAATCTTTGAATCATTTCAATAACTTCAAAACGTTGAAACCCCCACACCTGACAAGCATAACATATCACTGAACGCGTGACAGAGTTAAAAAAACTGTACTTAGCAGACACTATTTGAACTATCTAATTTTCACAAAACTATTTTCTAAAACTATTATTTTTCTAAAACTAATAAATCATAAAAACTCACAGACATTATTATCTATATATGCTTTTTGTTCTTTTTGAAAAAAGGTATCAGCTATAGAGGTAAATCATTTTCCCTAAACTGGTATTAAATATAAAATATCAAGAGAGAAAAAGAATGTAAAAAAAATTTAGAATAAAAACTGACTGTATTAGTCCAAACAAAAAAATAATAAATCCTGAGTTTTCTTTGAATTATTAATAATGAAAATAGGAGTTTTAAAATTATAAAGCTTTAATGATAAAACTCCTCCAGAAATTATTAATAAATTTGAAGTAAAGAAAAATTTCAATTCATACGCTTACTACATTAATCGATAAATGTAATCAAAAGATGTTTAAATTCAATATTATTATTATTTTGTAAAATAAGATAATCAAAAGAATGAATATTAGATTGTTTTCTATAAAAAAAACCTTTTATATATTCTTTTCGCTCTATTGGTGCGGAAAATTGTACAGTAAACACTAGAGAATCAATGATATCGAAGGTAAAAGATCTTGTGAAATTAATTCTTGGTATAATTTTCAGAAAGAGGTATAATAAGAATTAAAAAATTAAATTCTTTTCTTTAACATGAAAATTGAATAATTATTACCTTAACTTGATGACGATGATGATGATGATTATTATTATTATTATAAACACTAAATATTTAAAGCTGAAAGAATTATGAAAGTATCAGAGACATTTTCCGTTCGCCCATCCAGGATGCGTTTGCCAGACAGTGTGATAACACAGACTTGCATAGAGAAAATTCAGTTTACACACTCCGTTTTCTCCTTGTTTGTAGTTTTCTCTCACTCACTTTACACACATTCAGAGTGTAATTTGTTCTGTGTGTACACATTTGATGTGTGAATTTGCTCTGTGCAAGTCTGTGTTGTCGCACTGTCTGAAAAACGCATCCTGAAGATGGGCGAACGCCCGAAACCACAAAATGAAGCAGGCTATCACGGGAAATGTCTCTGATGCTTTCCAGCTCTGCGGAACCAACCACCACAACTAATTATGAAAGTATTGAAATAGATCAATTTAAAGAGAAATATATCAACAAGGATTTCTCACAATACAATGCCGACTATAGGGAAATCTTCACTCTAAATTTGGATCAAATAATTGCCTCTCGATTCTTTCAATCTCATCTTCAAATCTTCGAAACCTGGTAGCATTTCTTCGGCTGACAATGTGCGATACCAAGGGCCTGTACCTTGACAAACATTGCAGCTGAATTCCTATAATCGATTCAATCCGACAAAAAATTGATTTTCGATACCAATTGATCAAAAGACTAATTGACAGACGATCAAAACTGGCTTCTTTCGTACAAACAAACAAACAGAATACGCTACATAGTCCTGCTCGCTCCTATCTGGCTATGGCCGTATACGAACTCAAACTGTAAAGATCAACAAAGGAATTCTAAATTTCACCGTACGCAATCATGGCCTCCAGTCGAAAATCCTTCGTAAAAAGGAGTCGATGCTCCTTTTTACATCACAACCACACTAAATATCCCCCATTTGTTCTCGACTTGCCAAGTCCCGATAGTAATATGAAAAGGCCGGTTTTAGTCGGTTTTGTGTGAGTAAAAAATGTGCAAGTATGTAGTGGGGGTAATGACGTTATTTGACCTTCATTTGGTTATTATTGAGAGAGAAAAAAGTGTAAAAACTTAAGGATTAAACTATTCATGTTGGTAAATTTAATTTTTGAAATATTTTTTTTGGAAAAAGATGCGTAATGCTAACCACTAGACCATCCGTACTAGAATATTTATTTGTAGTTGAGTATCTGTGTCTCTCTTTCTATATGTGCGTGTGTGTGTGTGTGAGTTAACATTTTTTTTTTACGGGCAGCTGGGGTTGCGGCTTTAGGTTGAGGGTGGGGGCGGCTTGTGGGTTGGTTTTATCTTATGTTATGATATTTTAGGGGGGGGGCGGCTGCGAGTTGAGGAAAGTTTTTTTATTTTTTGGGGGGGAGATGGATTACCATCAGCCATTGCTTAGTTTAGTTGTGTTTGGGTGAGTTAGTCATAAAACAATTTCTCAAAAATAAGAAAACTTTGATTTTTATTTTTTATTTTCATCATACAAAACAGTTCCATATAAAACATATATATTATAATAATAATAAATTATTTATTTTTTTATATTATTAATTACTTCATTTAGAAAAAATGTATTTATAATAAAGATGATACAAATAATAACATATAATATTATAACATATATTTTTATAACATAAATTTTATATTAGTAAATAAAGCTTATTAAATTTTATAATATTACTATAAGCGGTATTTATAATATATAAAATCTTAAATATAAATGTTGTTAAAATAATATTTTTTCTTGAGGATTAATTTTATATTATTTTTATTTTATATCAACATATATTTTTTAACGTAATATAAATTTTACAATAAATCCTTATGTCCGAATGCAATGGTGTCAATACCGTTGCTTGTAACATAACGTTTTTCATCTAAAGTTGATAAACCAATTTTGTTGTTTTCATACGTAAATAAACTATGAAGTTTAGAATTGATTGTTTTTAAATTACTACATTGAAATGTCTCTTTTGATTTTACTAATTTTAAGAATCATTGAAATTTATTAGTTTTAACAAACTTCTTTTTATACCTTTGGCTTTTTTGATAACATTATCTTCACTTAATTTAATACTATAAATTTTTGATCGTGACGCCACAACCTCTTGAAAAGGTTTCCCCTTTGTTTCATCTGAAAATTTTCCTAAAACTTTTTTATTGTGAGTGTTGAGTAACATTTATGTGAATATTCATAATCTGAAGTATCAAATGTTTCTTCAGATTAATTAAATCATCATAAACATCGTTTGTTTTTATTTCAAATATACGTACATGAATCTGTATCCATATAAATCAGCTTTACGTGATTTAAATTACAATATTTTAAAATAATATCATAATAGAAATGGTACATGTATTCGTTAGAAAGCTCCTTAGAAACCGACATATATTAGAGTATTAGACGGTTGAAAAGAACTTTTTCTTTTTCTAAATGAACACAAACAACATTTTCATTAAATATAGTACGATCTTTGAAATTTGTTTTTTTTATTAATTTCAGTAATGCATCTTCTGAAGTAACTAGATTAGATTAGAAACGGGAGGGCGAGCCTCATTCCACTGCGACCTACAAGACGATGTCTATTGTGGATCCCCTAAAATTATAGCACAACCGCCAGCTTTGCCCTCCTAATCAGTCCTAGCAAAGCTGAGAGCGGCTCCATCATGAAGCTCATAGCTTCGGGATTGCCTGTCCCCAATTGAAGAAACCTTATCCTCACCAGGCCGGCGCACTCACAGAAGATTGTAGATGGTGCATGTGTCTGTTCAATCTACAATGCTCTGACTGAAGTAACTAATTTCATATTCATTCGATTTCTAATATTTTCCATACATTTTCCATATACGGCATTATTCATTAATTTATAAAAATCTTCTTCAAAATTATTTTCAGCTATTTGTCTTAAAGTAGTGTTTAAATCAATGTAGGGTTTTAACCAAGCTTTTTGACTAAATTTTAACACTCTATGAATTCTTTTAATTATCAAACCAAATTGCAAAGATTGTTTTAGATTTCGGTAGCGTATTACATAATGTTCTTTGTCTTCTAATGTTGTGGACAACTTTTTGTTTTTATGCACTGGTAATGCAGGCAAATAATTAAACATATTGTATAAATGAAATTGTATATAAATATCAATTTCAAAAATATAACCAACATCAAAGTCATCTGGAATTGAAAGAATATCAATGCATTCAAATTCTTCAACCCATTCAAAATTTCCATAAGATAAATAATTACTCATGGAATATCCATACAAAGTTTTAACATCAATATATAAAATATATGAAGTAGGTTCGTTAGGATTTTAGTCTGGAAGATATGGATTATTAGCTTTAGAATGACGAGTTACACAGGACGTTATTTATACCTCCTCGAATTCCAGCCTCAATCATTAAAAGTTTATCATAATCGTTTATTAATTCTAAACTCGTTTTTGTGTATTTCAAACAAGCATCAATCATTGATCATCATCGATTTTACAAAGCCTGAGAGTATTGGTTTATTATTAGGATTCAAAACAGAATTTTTAGGTAAAAATAAATTACATATATCAGACTATATAATTGACGTAATTGTTGTGAATTCTATCACTGTAGAGTGTAACCTTGCAAGCGGATCTTATCAAGGTTAGAGTGTAACCTTGTAGCGGATCTTATGTAAACTGAGTCATAATTTACATTTATTCTCGCCCATAGTACCGTCTGGATATAATATAATAGAAACTCCATCTCCAGTAATTTACTTACCTATTAATACAAGATATATTGATAATAACAATACGAATCGTTGACCAAAAAGGTCACTTAGTTTCATTCAGAAAGGAAAAGATTTCAATTAGATTGCATATTAAAGCTCAAAATGGGAATTGATTTCAATAGTAATGGCAAAAAAAGATCCATACTTAAAAACGAGCTATTTGTTAAAAAGACAGTTAGTTAGAATAGTAAAAGCAAACCTTTAACATCGAAAAGCATTAAATTTTTAAAAATTTAGGATATAAAGTAAAACGATATGGACGACATATTAAACATTAAAGAAGATATTATATTGAATAATAATATAGAAAGTTATGAATTTCATTCATATGCACCGTTTAACCGCATCAGGATTATCAAATAATGATGAAATAATAATTACTATGTTTCAAACTAATGTTTGCCACATTGCCTAGTGAAAGTTATATTTACATCGAAGGAAAATTGCAAAGAGGTGAAAAATGAAACCGATATATATGCGAATTTAATTAATAACGCATTTACGTTTTTATTCGATGAAATTCGCTTTGAATTAAAGTGGATAGTTTAAAAAATGTAGGAATCATTAGCACATTAAAAATATATTCTTCATTCCTTCCTAATCAAATAAGACGGCTGGAAAATGCAGGTATCGTTGATCCTAATCAGGAAAATAAAATTGTAACTTCTGTAACTGATAACAATACAAAAACATTTAATATTTGTTTACCTCTTAATTATCTTATGGGTTTTTTTGAAGACTATAAAAAATAATATTTAATATGAAACAAGAATTAGTATTATTAAGATCAAAAAATGATATCGCTGTTTTGTTTGGAGAACAGACAGCGAGAAGTTGTCCTATTAAATTGGAAAAAATCACCTGGAATATGCCACACATATTAAATTGTCAGATAAGGCAAAATTATTTATTTACAAAATAATTGAAAGTGCCAAACCCGGGTGGCTTTAGCTTTTAGATCCTTAAAATTGCATGAATATCCAACCTTACCAACAACAAATAAAATTTCATGGCATGTAAAAACATCGAATCAACTTCAAAAGCCTAGGATATGTGATTTTTAGCATTTTCAAACTGATAGAAAAGATAATATTACACAAAATCGATCAATTTTCGACTCCATCAATCTTTGCAATGTTAAATTATTTTTAAATGATTATCAATTTCCATATCATGATATGCAACTGAACTTTGAGGATGGTAAAATTTCACAGCTATTTAAGGAATATTTAAGTTTTGGACAAGATTATTATGGTTTAACCAGAGCAGAAGCATTGTGCACCAGAAAAGGATTTTCTAAATCCCCATTTGTTGTGATGAATTGTTCTAAACAACCAGAAAGGTTAACCACTTCTGTTGTTGATATTCACGTTGAGGTTGAATATAGTAAAGCTATTTCTGAAAAAACTTCTGCTGTTATTGTTTAATTATACAGATTCACTTATGGAATATACACCATTTACTGGAATTTTAAGAAAATATTAAAAAAATGTTACAACTCTTAATTTTAATGTTTAAGTTAAAAAAGTCTTGCCAAACAAAACTTTTCCATTGTTATGAAAATACACAAATATGTTTCAATGTATATTAGAAATACTTTTTTTATTATTTATGGAACTTTATTGTATGATAAAAATCAAATAAAAAAATATATTTATTGAAAAAACATCTTTTTATTTTTAATTATGATAAAAAATAAAAAACATTTCTATTTATCTACCTCCCACCAACAGTTTGATAGTAATAATATAGTTTTAATATCAAAAACAGGAACTTTAAAGAGATCAGTTGTATGTGTACTAGCAAAACTATTATAATATAGTGCGTAATTAATTTTAATAAAAAATGGAAGAATGGACATATGTTATATCACACCCTTTCTATCAACGATTTCTAGAAGATATCTCCCAAATTACCTTAGGAAATGAGGAAGCAATTCACTTTATGAGATTATACAATAATATGAAAGAATTGGAAAAATTATCTAAAGAACATGTTTTAAAAAGCAAGTATAAAGATTTCCATTATATAAATTGTGTTTGGTCAAAACCAGATTGTAAAGTAGGACCTGACAGTTGCAAAACTTGAATATCTCTTATTTATCTTATACTATTATTACCAAATTATATCAAATTTACCACTGTAATTTTATTGAAGTAATTAATAATATAAAAAATAAATAATTTATTATTATTATATTATATATGTTTTATATGGAACTGTTTTGTATGATGAAAATAAAAAAATAAAAATAAAAGTTTTCTTATTTTTGAAAAATTGTTTAATTGATTATGACTACCTCACCCACATACAACTAAACTAAGCAACAGCTGATCTTAATCCAATTCTCGCCCCTCAAAATAAAAAAAGACTATCCTCAACCCGCAGCCGCCCCCGCCCCTAAAATATCATAACATAAGATAAACCCAACTCGCAAGCCACCCCCCGCCGTCAACCTGAAGCCGCAACCCCAGCCGCCGGTGAAAAAAAATGTTAACATACACACACACACACACACACACACACACATATATATATATATATAGGAAGGAGAGAGAGAGAATGAGAAAGAGAGACACAGATACTCAACTACAAATAAATATTCTATAGTAACAAGTAACTATGGATCTACGTGACAAATGTTTTCGTTATCACAATATCTCAAAATATTTTGTTATAAATTCAGGATAATTCTAATTAGAAATGATATATATAATAACAATATAATTATACAACAGTTTACAAAAAATAATATATTACAGAATAAAATGACTCGTAATAATAATAAATATTAAAGATAAGATAAAGATCATTAATCAAGGAAAGGTGAAAGTATAATAATTTTAAATCTTATTATAAAATTAGAAATTTAGTAGCGCTACGTGTTTAACTGTTAATTCAGCTAACTTAACAACCCACTGCTATTTACTCATATACATCGATAGATGTTAAATTATCTTGAAATATTGTTTTAATTAATGCCATATCTCTCAAATTTATTGTTAATGTATAATTTATTCTTAGTAAAATGATTATAAAATTTCTATCTATTATTTGTAGAGATTATTTTATCCCAATATTAATATATTATATATAGAGTTTACGGCCCAATGTAAATAAGGCGGACTCACACGTAATAAGGCGGAAGTATTGCAATCGTATAAAATTTTAGAAATTGAGTTTTCATCAAAAAATACATGTTTTCAGGTGAGCTCCCCTGAGTGGGAAAAAAATTTTGAGGAAACCATACACTCCCCCTCCCCCCAGCACTCAAAACTTCTTTAAATAAACTGTTTCGGAAAAAAGTTCCTATCAAAAGTGAGAGATCTTTTATATTCATAGTTAGTGAACATATTTAATGAAATCCGTCGGTGTTTTTTTTTTTTTTTTTTTAAGATAAAACCGTAGAAAACTGATTTAACTTCCGTAAAAACACACTTCCGGAAAACGGAAGATTTTCTTCAAACTCGGAATTTTGACGAACATATTTATTATTAATTAAAATAACTAAGGATGATAGAATTGTGTAAAATATTTACTAAAATAGCACCTTACTGGGAAACCGAACCCTGACTCGCAGTTAAAAAACAACCTTAAATGAATTTTTTTCTGTAGAAATGTTGCAAATAAAAGTTGGTAGCACTGTCTGTGTAGTCGATATAATAAGTTTTTCGAGAAATCTCAGAAAACTGAAAACAAAATATAGTTGCACTTCCGTTCAACCGATTTTCACCAAATTCGGAATATTAGCAACATATTTAATTCTACCTAATGTAGTTAGGATGATACAATTATATAATAAATTGAAATGGCGCTTTAAAGGAAAACATAAACCTATCTCTCCTGCCAAATATTTTTTTTTTTTTAATTTAAGGCGCGTCATCTATGGTCTTGGCTCCCGGAGCCTTCTCAGTGCACTGCCGGCGTCCGGACAGTGTTCTCTTCGTTTCAGACAACACTGTCCATCACCGGACAGTGAGCTGTACGTGCTTTTTTTTCAGACGTAGGTACGTGGCGCCATCTCGGTGAGATGCAATCAGCCACTGGTTTTCCAGGTTGGGGATTCCTTGTCCCACTTCACATTCCTTCCTGGTCCGCTTCCTTTTTCCTTTCACTCCCCATGGGCCGATGGTTCCTGGTTCCTGGGATACTGTACCCTGACCCCTGAGGCTACGGGTCAAAATCAGTAGATGGCATGTGGTAAGGCCATCAGGCGTGCGATCAGTCACGCCGCTATAGGTAATATAGCGAAGTACTGAACTACAGGCGCAAGCAGCACGGTTTCCAAGCCCAATAATTGCTTGCAATTGAGGTAGAACTCGCAGTGGCCGTTGGTTAACCAATAGCTCTGCTGTCTTTCGCTGACATGAGCTGAGGGGTGGGTATACCGCAATATAAATTAATACTTGCCATCGTCACACTTGACGACGGGAGTGCCCTTCGCTAGGGGTGCGACCCACCAGAGCTAAAGTAGAGTCAGTCTTCTCTACGATCTGGTAGTGGCGGCCAGCTTTTGTTGGCTTCCACGCGTTGGTTGGGCGTACCTGCCTCCTTGGGGGGCCAAGCGGGGGAGTGCCCGGAGTGCACATCTGCCACGTGGAGGTCTTGCATTCTAGCCTCTCGTGGCGGTGACATCCTTCTCTTGTAAAACGACCTTGTGCTTGCACAAGGGGACTGGTATATCCGAATGGATAGGAACGGTCTTTAAAGAACCCTTAGTACCGGAATGGGAACAGGAATGAGGAGGGAAGAATTTACGGGCTCCTAGGAAGAAAAAAATCTAAGGGTACCATAGCTGGACTCGAACCCAGGTCCTCCGCGTGGAGTCCAGTACGATAACCACTTACTAATCTTCCTCCATATCTTCTTTAAATTAATTTTCCCAGAGTAATGTTTCAAATAAAAAGTTATAACTCTTTGTATATATAGTTAATACACAATGGTTAAAGAAAATCGTTGAAGCAGTTTTTGTAAAAATAGCAAAAAAGAAAAATGGAAACTTCTATTCAGTAAAGGCGGGGAACATTCGGTTGAGAAATATTTTGATAGGTAAGTTCCCATGGTCGCAGTATTCCATCGCAATATCCACACGGAATGTCACAATTTTTAACTTTCGGCGATTTTTCGTTTTTGAGTTATGCAAACCGAATGCTAACACAACATACTCAAAACCACCATTTTTTGTTTGTTTTTTGGACTCATATGACCTCAAAACGTGTATTTCCGGTGAAAATTTGATATCAAAAATTTGACACGATCACAATACTTCGATCTCTAACAGCTGTTAGAAAAAGTACAAATATTTTTATAGAGGTTTTAGGTGTATTAGGTTATGCTTCACTCAAAAGTATCATTTTATAGCATTATTTAACAATACTCCCCAATATGAAGAAAATTGTTAACCTGTATCAGAGATAATTTCCGTGATAGCCTGCTTCTTTTTGTGGCCATCGACTGGTTTCGGGCGTTCGCCCATCATCATGTTTTTGTCGAACAGTGGAATAACATAGACTCGCACAGAGCAATTATAGTCGAGTGTATCATAGTTGAGCGTACATATAGTTGAGTGTAGTTGACTGTATTTGCTCTGTGCAAGTCTATGTTATTTCACAGTTTGACAAAAACATCCTGATGATGGGCGAACGCCCGAAACCGGTAGATGACCACAAAAAAAAAAGCAAGCTATCAGGGAAAATATCTCTGATGCTTTCCAACTCCTCGGAACCAAACACAGAGTTGGTGCAATATAATAAACTATGACAGACAGTTTCACACAGACCGACTTTTTTTTATTGCAGAAACAATAACAACGATTGTTAGTTGCAAATTTAATGGGAAACTAAAAGAAATAATGATAATGGAATTCATATTAACAATACATCACTACACACTTCAACAACTACATACATTACACACAATATAAATAACACAAGCCACAAGGCTTGAAGAAATATTACTTCTGCCAGCTAGCCGAGTATTAAATCCCTTAAAAGATTTGCAAAGTTCGGTTTGCTTCTTCCATTTAATATATATTAGATAACAGTGGAAAATAAGAGTTCGATTAGAGTGAAGAAAAGAGAAATAGAAGAAGAAGCAAGTTTGGATAATGTAGAGAGTGTGATAAAGAGGGCAGAACTCTACCATTCTTGCTTTCCATACATAGCCATTCGTTCGGTTTACTCTTTCTCTCCCACTTTGAGTTAAAATAAATGATAGTGCGTGCACACACAATATATATATATAAAACTATTGTATATGTGTGTATGTATAAGTTTATGTATTTATTGCGCATTATACAGATATAATATAATATTAACTGTTGAAAGAACGAATAGCTTAAATTAACGATTATTATTATTATATGTATACTACCTATTTAAAAAAACTAAGACAGCAGTTGGTCTTGAAGAAATTGCTGTAATAAAATTAAAAAAAGAAACCTAATTGTGTAACGCTAACACGATTTTCTCTTATTACGAAGACATAATTCTCTCTGCAAAGTTATAATTGATTAATTCTCTTCAAACAGTATAATAATTCTTACTAGATGTTTAGCTGTAATCAATTTACATGAATGAGAGAATATAAACTTTCTTCAAAAAACGATTATTTTTGAAGACAATGTAATGTGATTGGTGATGTTGTGTTGTAGTAGTGTAGTAGCTTTTGGCGTGAGCGGTTTACTAAAGGGCTTGTAAGTATATATGTTTAAGAGAGAAGTATTAGTAATAATCAAGAGAGCACCACTGTTTTTAAAATAATTATATTATTCTCTAAAAGAATTTAATCTTTACAATATCACAATAATATGCTTATAAGTATACTGAAATTAGTTGGAATGAGCTCTTATGTTTTAACTTATATCTGGCACTGATTCCTGAAGTGTTCCTGGTTCGGTGTCTTGATTCAGACTGTTCTTAAAGGAATGTCTTCTAATTATTCGTTCAAATCTTCCCTTGTGAGAAGAAGGGGTAGTCAATGCTATCAAGTTCATGAACTCCAAAAGACAATAGTGGTCTTCTACCTGAATAGTCCTTTTGCAAGGGAATGTTACATTTTTCTTGATATTTTTAATTATATCAAATTAAATATATTTTTATATTTCTGGCATCCATCACAATAACATATTTAACACTCATTAACATTATATAGATAATACAATCGTATAATAAATTAAAATAGCACTTTACAGGAATGCATAACCCTTTCCCTCTCGCAAAACACGCCTTCAATGCATTTTTTCGCAGAAAAGTTTTCAAATAAAAATTGTAACTCTTTACAGATAGATCGATAAGTTACTGTTTACTGTTAAGTTACTGCCATTACACATTACAGGGGTTCTACAGATTATTAGCATAATTTATAAATAAAATACAGTTTTTACACATTAATCATAAAAAAGAATAATTAACTTAAAATTACAATTACAAAAAAATTAAAAAAAGTCTGAAATAATAAAAAAAAAAAAAAATGGACTCATTCGTTAAATAACAAAAGATCTCAACTTAAGTGAGTCTATTATAAAATACATAATATAATTTATCAATGTGCTCTTTAACAAATATGGTTAAGACTTTATATAAAAGATCAGAGTTAGAATGTTGTAATGGAATAAGATTGGCCAAATAGTGTTCCCTGATAGGTTTATAAATAGGACAGTGAACATAATATGGTCGAGACTCTTCTCAGCGTTTAAATTACATAAAGGGCAATTAGAGTGAGTGTCAATACAGTGATATATAACATTTTTGCTACTCGACACTCTTAATTGACTTATCACTCTATTTTTATCTATTGCACATTTATAATTTAAATAGTTATCTGGTTTGCCTAGTTTACTGATATTCCTATATATTGTGCTACAGCTTGAGTTATTGGCTTTTCCTATATCTATAGACACAATGTGATTTGTCCATTTTTCCTATAAATCTGGCATCATTCTTTGTAAACTTTAGGAGTTTGCATTATAAGCGATGTCAGATGCGCCAATCAAATTGAGCCAACATCGCAATTGAGTGAACCATAAATTTTTAAATCATTTATCATTTAGTTTTTATCCTCTTCAGACATTGCTTCGAAATTCTATTATCATCCAAGTCTATAATTGTCATAGTGAAGGATGTCACCGCCACGAGAGGCTAGGGTGCAAGGCCTCCACGTGGCAGATGTGCACCCCGGGTACTCCCCCGCTTGGGCCCACAAGGAGGCAGGTACGCCCAACCAACCCGTGGAAGCCAACAAAAGCTGGCCGCCACTACCAGATGTTGTTGTGATGGATGCCAGAAAAATGTAACATTCCCTTGCAAAAGGACTATTCAGGTAGAAGACCACCATTGTCTTTTAGAGTTCATGAACTTGATAGCATTGCCCTACCCCTTCTTCTCACAGGGAAAGATTTGAACGAACAATTAGAAGACATTCCTTCTATAACAGTTACTCTTTGTAGTCTATATAACAAGTTTAAAAAGCCGTTTTCTGGAAAATCGCTGGATAGTAAAAAAAAAATCCATTAATTAAGTGGTACTTCGCGATTTTCACCAAACACCCTATTATCCCTATTATGTTAACACCCTATTAAATGACTATAACGTTTTCCATTAAATGTGAAATGTGTGGTTGTTTCAAGCTTATGGGCGCTCACTTCTGAACTATCAATTAATAACTTCTATTATCTGGTTGGTCGGAATAATCTCAGCAACGTTCTATTCTTAGGGGTTTCCAAACGGGGCATTGTATACTCAGGGGACACCTGACGAAGCTGGGCTTGGAGAATGGCAGCATGTGCAGATTTTTGTGGATAGATGGAGGAAACTCCAATACATCTTCTAAGGGACTGCGATGTTTCTATTCAGAAAAGATTTAGGAACCTCGCGGGTAGCAGAAAGAGGAGGGAAACATGCCCTCCCTAAAGCCCTCCGGGATATTAAGATTCCTTAGGGATTTTAACCTGGTAAGGTTGCTGCAGACGAGAGGTTCGTCCATGGCACCTGAAGCAGTGCCGTAGGCTAAACAATGGGCATAGCACAATAGACCGCGTAGGGTAAATATAGAGGTGAAGGGAAGTATAGATACTCCCTCCCCCACCATTATATTTATCTTACGGCAATAAAATTTAAACTATAAAGAAAATTTGTCATTTTATGACAGCATTAAGAGAAAGTCGAGTGAATCTATCTCAACAGTTATTTTTGTTTTATCTTTCTAACAAAAGGAGAAAATAGAAATGTATTTGAAGAAAAATTTTAATTATAAGAAGTCAACAGAAAATGAAATAAACATGAACAAAAACATTTAGTATAAACAAGTAAAAATATAAATATAAATAAAAAAAAAGTAAAAATGGCAAAATAAAATCTTCAAAAGAAGATCAAAAGTGTGAGAAGATATAAAAAAGTGGAAGAGATAAAAAAATTATAAAAAGTAAAATTAAAATAAAAAGAAGAAATTTCTTTTGAAGCAAAATTTTTAGAAGATCTTAACCACTTCCACTGTGTTTTATTCATTTTTTTTTTTTTTCTTTTATGGCTGACATCATCCACACAGCATAATGAAGGATCTGACTACTGTCAGGATGTACCCATCCCAAACAGTTCTCCATCCCATCATCGCACAGCTATCAAAGTTGAGAAGAGGTAAAAAAAGAAAAAGGTGAAAAAAAAAAGGGTATGCGTAAATGGAACGAAAGGAAGGAAGAAACGACATGATGTAGAAGTAGGAGGAGGGATAGGAGCTTGTCCTATTTATCACATGACAGATTTGCATCTTTTACTAGAAAGATATTAGAGTGATATGTGCGTGCGTGCTACTGACAGTAACGTCTCTTAGTGTATTTATGTGCGTGAGGGTGGGTGTGTTTGTGCTGGGATAGTGAAAAGTAACATCATCACCGATAGTGGGGTAGATGATAGCAAGAAAGAAAGAAAGAAAGAGAGAGAGTGAGAGAGAGAGAGAGAGACAGTGGATGTAGCGGAAGTATGAAAATGATCGTTCCCTATCACAGGTTTCGTGTGTGAATATCTTTCACAGAATGAATATGGAGATGTGGTTCCAATAGAGAAGAGTGATGAAAGCGGAATAAGTAGAAAATATCTTTACTAGACATCATCAAATGTGAGTTGCAAATTTTATAAGAAAAATTGTGTCTATATATATATATATATATATATGCGAGTATGTGTGTGTGTGTGTGTTGATCGGTGCTGGTAAAGGAATAAAATATACCTTTGTATACAGTAAACGTAATTTAGATATTAAACAAAATATATATACATCTTTGATTTATTCTTGTTTATTGACGACCAAGAATATTGGTTTATATTTTCATCCACAAACAAACTATGTGGGCGACCTAATATATACTTTTCCTTTTCTCCTAATCTTTAAAAGGAGAATGTATTCAAAATCGCGGCAAATTTTCAAAATTGAGTTTTAGTATTCTGGGAGGTTGTTTGATAAAGGAGGAAAGTGTTTGGATAAGGTTGTAACGTAGAGTCATGGAATTTTTTGTAGCGCGATTTAATTAGGTGACGGACAAGAGAGATTTGTAGGTCATTACAAAGGGTGGTTAGGTTGGAAATAGAACATAGAATTGGTAATTTTTCTAAGGATTTAGGATTGGACTTACTGGCGTCGCAATTCGTGCAGCGATTAGAGAGTGGGTCGCAGTAAGCATGAAGAGCTCTGGAGGAGGAGCCCGGGTGCTATACACAGTAAAAGGATGATGCCAGGACTGTGTAAACGAAGAACCCGAATGACCTTAGTCTGAGTAGGAGCCAGATTTCTCTGGTGACGGGACTGTTTACGGGTCATGGTAGGTTCAGGAAACATCTGTACAAGGTAGGACTCATTCGAGCGGAACCCTTGTGCAGACTATGTCAGGAAGAGGAGGAAACGGCCTCCCACCTGTTGTTCGATTGCATAGCAATAATCAAATTGAGGAATGAAACCTTTGGTACTTTGCGACCGGAGGAGATAGTAGCTCAAAATGACCTGGTGGTGAAGGCCCTTAAACTCCTTAAGGAGGGAGGGTTTGTCTACTAGGAACTATCGGGGGTGGCACAATAAGCCTCTGTTGGCTGCGGTGCCGGGATATGGCCCCACCCGAGGTTGGATAATAATAAGATAATAATAGGATTGGACTTATTGATTGCAGTAGGAATGATCGGTTGAACCCTAAACCTAGCCTTCGGATTTCCAAAAGGGTTTTACTAGTGTTGTAGATGTTTTTAATTTTTCAAGAGAAATTTTAGAGTTTTGGCTAAGTATTTGAAAAAGAAATTGTGTTCAAGTCTTTTTAATCTTGTGAGCGAATTATAAGTAAATCTTTTTTCGTTATAGCCTTAAAAATCGGGCATTTTCAGCTGTCGGTACTATGCTTCCATAGAGCAGGATAAAACGGAGATTGGCACTTCTTAAGGTCAAGCATATGGATTTGCTTTTTATGAGATTGTCCTTTATTCCCAATCTAAGAGAAATCATATAGAATTGTAGGGCACGTAATGCCAGGACAGGATCGGGATTTGGAAGCTATAACACACGTGTCATCAGCATATGGAGTCCATCCTTAACGGAGCCCTGGGTCATTAAGTCGTTCTCAATGCTGCTAGGCCGGCAAAAATGTTTGTATGATTAGTGAACTACTAATTCACCAATCCACCAAAACCTTTCAAAAATATGAACATTTTCTGGCCGGCACGTGCTATCCACGTAGTAATCGTATTGTAATGGATTGCTGGCAGCATAACAAAATATCATATGGCAATCCGCCAAACAACTGTTATGTCACATATGTCACATGAGACGTAACGCATCTCTCTACCATAAGCTAGTGATGATCAAAATCCGCCTATCTCATCCCCTAGGAGATCTGAAAGGAGAAGGTAGAAAAGAAGTAGAGAAAGGAGATGCTCTCAGCAAGTATACAATAAGGGCTAGCGCAAATCTGTAATTAAGTCTACAATTCAGTCATATACATGCACAATCTTCAAGAAACCATCACCATTATCAAACACTTTGCCCAGTTCAGATTATTATTTCTACTCATGCTACCACTCTCTATATCAGTTCTGAAAAGTTCTTGCAGTATATCCTTTGCTTAGTTATAATATACTAGTTAAACCCGGCCACGCTTAGCTGTGGCTCAGCCTGATTTTAATTATTAGGGAAGTAAATAGAAGTATTATATTTAATATAGATTCAGCAAGAAAACAAATCATTCATTTTAATACCCTACTTTGCGTTGCTGTGAACTGAAAGGAAAGAAAGAAAAAATGATTTTAACAAAAGGTCTTTTTCTATTGTAAAGCTAGTGAATGGACTACTTTTTTTTTGTCCGTTTTCTGCATAAACATAAAGATCAGACGGTCACATATAATTGCCATCTGAGAGAGCATTCATTTTCTAAATTCAAACCGCACACTTGCGCTTTATTGATAGTCACAAGGCAATGCAATTCATCAGGGGGGGTTGAGCGAGGTATCACTGGAAGCGTTTGCCCGAAGTCACCGGATAGTAACACCAATGCTCCACCAAATGGAACCTGATTATTTTGCAAATTTTTCAATGTATGGTCAAATGCTTCCAATGACTTCTTGTGAGCCATTGTACAATCATCCCATACAATAATTTTGCACTCCCTACTATTCCGTGCCTGATGTTTTGGAAATGTTATATGTTGGGTTTTCTGTGAAGTGCATGTTTAGTGCCAGTTTAAGAGCTGAATGTGCTGTTCTACCTCCTTCCATCAACGTAAATTAAGAACGTTTTTCCAGTTCCACCTGGAACGTCCAAAAAGTACAATCCACCGGATTGGTTGATCACAGCTTCTATGATGGTATCAAATGCTATCTTTTGTTCTTGAAGGAGTTTCAGTGTATTTTCTTAGACGAACAGCTGTAATTGATGTAACAGATGCTGGAACAGATGTAAGTCATTTCTGGTGTATGATTGCTTTCTGAGCAGTTCTCTCTCGAATGTTGCATTGATCGACCTATTCGGTGCTGATACACCTACTCGTGCCAACTACTTGCCTCACATTGCAAGACAAAGATCCTCAATGAAGATTAGCGCTTCATTGTATATTTCTTCTGTGAAATCCAAGCCATGATTATGTGTTTCTTGACGCATTCTGTGCAGAATATCTTCGGCCTTGCAAGTCTTTGTATTTCTCCCACAATTGTAGTGGTTGTGATGGGAAACATGTAGATAAAATAATTACGAACAGCGCACGAATTTGAAATGGATTAGAAGTAGCCGATGAATCTTCAATTGACTTATCCCAATGATTGTCTTTTTCCAGCAAATTAAGTGCCCTCGTACGCACTTAATTGGAATATACTATTCCATTCGCCGTTCGCAAGTGTATAAATGATGTTGGACCATGAACGGTAATCAAAAGCAAACATAAATAAAAGCATTCGGCGTGGTTCGGATGTATAGTATTAGATGAAAATATCCCAGGTTGTACAACTACTGCTTTGCCTCTCTTCCTTCCTTCGAAATTCTTTCGTCTTGCGTTCCAAGTGTAATAAGTCGGAATGTCTGCATACATCAAAGTTCTTGCAAAATCATCTATTTGACATCATTGAAAAACGCTGTTATGTGTGCTCACCTATATGCAGTAAGCAAAAAATAAAGGTAATAATAAAAAATATTATTATTATATTAAACAACACCATCACTCACTCGGCAGCGCGGCAAACTGCGCGAGACTGGTGTGAGGTACATCGAGATTGGTGCCGGTGAAAGTAACATAAGTAGTTGAGAAAGTGGTTCAGAGAGCGCGCCACCATCGCAACGCGTCAGAGTCTGCCTATTTCTGCCAACTTCGCGAGACGCTCGGAATTTCCTGTTTCCGTGGGAACTTCAGAGTAAAAAGTATATATAAACAATCTTATATAGAACTGCATGTAACGTTGTGTAAGAATTTCAAGTCAATCCATCGACTACTTTTCGAGTTTTGCGGCCACAAACATACGGATGCTGAATTTTTATATATATATAGATCAGGTTCAGTCAGGGTACTTGTTCTCTTCAACATATTTCTCTGTCCAATCCCACGAAAATTTAAATATAGTATGTATGTTTGCATAAAAAAATATATATATTTCTTATAATATTTACGAAAATTAACATAATGACGACGCACCGTAGTTATTTCAAAATGTCTTAGCCAGTCGACTCGGTGCGTAGCGATCGACGTCTTATCCAATCCCTGATACAGATTATTCGCTAAAAAAAAGAAGCCTTTTTCTTATTATAATGAGATCGTAATACATATGCATTTGCGATGAAAACTCAATTTTGACAATTTGACACCATCATATAATCTCCTTTTACCAGGAGGGAAAAGTAATCTTCACCTAAGGAAAATAATGATAATATGTCAGAAGTGTTGGTAAAAATACTCTTATGAAAATAAGAGCATGAATTTTCCCCGAAAAATGGTGCTGTATGTATATATATAAATATATAAAAGGCAGGAAATACCAGAGTATTATGCAGTGTATCATATTACCATTAATGTTTAATACAGCCCCTTTTACATTTTCCAGCCAGTACGACCGAAAGGAAACATAAGGAAAATAGCAGTGGAATGAAACAAAAAAGAATAAAAGAAAAGAAGAAAAACAAGGGCACCCCTATCTCTGCGATAATTCAAAACAATATATTCTTCCCATTAGTTAGGAACTTTTGCATTATTCATTCATTCTTCTTTGGACGAAAAAAATAAAAAAAAGAAAGTCGAACAAAAATGTATGGACATCCGCCACATATAATATTTTTATTTATTTTCGTATTTTTTTTTAATATATTCTATGGTTTAAAACAATGTATGATCACTATATCTGAAGATTTATAAATTTTTGTTTTAAAATGAAACTTCTTAATAAATAAAGAACGCAATACGCACATAGAGACTTTAGAAGTAGTTGATAAAATATGCAAATACATGAGGGGATCCACAGGCATATTCTAGTTCATTATCATTCACAGACACACAAACAATTACATACTATATAATTACTTTACAAACAATATTCTATTTACATCCCATCAACTCATATATTTATTTTATTTACAAATCATAATATGGGCCAGCTCACCAAGAGCTTTACACATAGAGATTAGAGATAAAATATGTTATTCATAAATCTTGGTAGAGTCGCGGTTTCAGTCTTCTAGATTGACTAGGTTCCCCTATGTTGTAGTGGGACGTTGAGGATAGTGTGTGAAGTGTGAGGAAGAAGTTGTCTGTTAATTTAGTCATGTGTGTGTGAATATCTGTAATGTCTAATTCTCTGTGTATTTGTGGTGAACCACGGGGCTCTTAAAGCGATTCGGAGTACTTTGTTTTGAAATGTCTGAAGTCGTTTCGTCAGTGTGTTGCTGGCAGTTATCCAGACTGGGCAAGCGTATGTCAACAGAGTGGTCTGAGAAGCGTCTTATAAAGAAGTACTGTACAGGAGTGTTTGAGAGGTGTGTTTCAGTTTATAAGTGGATATAGCAGTTTCTGTATGCTTGTTGTAGTTTGTTGTTAATGTGTAGTCTCCAGGTGAGTCTGGTGTCAAGGATTATATGAAGATGGCGCACTCCTTGGTCCTTCGGTTTCCAGGGTATTTCCTGGTTGTTTAGTTTTAGTCGCCGAAGGTCTTCATTTTAAAATCTCCGAAGAGAAAAAATTTTTGCTTCTGTTTTCGTGTTGTTAAGACGTAGCTTCCATTTTTGGAACCATTTTGGTATGATGTCTATAGTTGTTTGTAAGTCAGTGATGCTTTGGTCAATGTTGTCGTTAGTTGATGCTAACATTGTGTCATCTGCATATGTAGCTAAAGTGGCTGAAATTGGTTCAGGTATATCCGAACAGTAAAGGTTAAAGAGTATAGGGCTGATGATTGCTCCTTGCGGTAGTACTATACGTATGTGTTGTTGACTCTTACCTGAAATGTTCTGTTCTTAAAAAAGATCCTATGATTTGAGGAATGTAGTCAGGCGCGTTTGTGTGTCTGAGTTTGTAGAGTAGTCCTGAGTGTCAAACTGTGTCGAATGCAGCGGCTACGTATTCTATTTACAAAACACTCAATATCTAACATAGCCATAACAGATCCTACACACTCCTTGGATTGTAAAATACAACTTATTACAAAATTTAAAATTAAAATACTGGTGCGATTTGTTTATTCAATGCATAAATGCCCGTCAAACATAAGTGGCATTTGTTAGAATCATTCCTAACTTTACTTTCTCTTACTGGCTGGCTCCGATAATCAGACAGCCCTGAAGGCACCCTCTTCACACTAAATAGTCTCAAAACTGGTGTGGGATAACCTAACTGCCCTGACCGAGGTGGGTATCCATATGGAATTCAAGCTGATAAATAGGGGGTAGAACTGGCCGGGAGAATGTAAAGAGCTGGTAAAAAATGCAAGGAATTTCGAAGACTTTGTCGAGTTCGCTCAAGAAGTCACGGTAATAAGAAGGACTAGACAAATAAGTAGAGGTCCGCCTCCCGGTGGCTGGGACGGGAACTTATCTACTTTGTAGATAAGGCTAAGTGACCATAGGCACCGGTTTTGGTGCTATGCGCTAGGTACGGTGGCTAAGAGTGTGTGTAATAATAATAATAATAATAATGACCAAGGTGGGTGCTCGGAACAAATTGACACTCACTTGGATGCCGGGACTTGCGAGGTTTCTGGGCAATGAAAGGGCGAATATCTTATCGAGGGAGGGCAGGATACCTTTATAGGCCCCGAACCCTTCTGCGGCTTGTCCAGGAGCCTTATTCAAACTTCTATGAAAGGTTGGATAGAAGAACAGGGTCTGCTTTGGTGGGAGAGAACACCAGGACAGAGGCAGGCAAAGCTTTTTATCAAGAGACATTTGCCTAAATTCACTAGAGATCTACTGAGCCATACCTGAAGGGAAATAAGGCTAATTGTGGGTCTACTAAATGGGCATTGTAGGCTGAACAGACACATGCACCATCTACAACTTGCAGATAGCGCGGTATGCCGTTTCTGCAAGGCGAAAAAAGAAACCTCGGTGCACATCTTCAGCGAATGCGCCGGCCTGGCGAGGACAAGGTTTCTTCAATTGCGGACAGGCAATCCCAAAGCTATGAGCTTCATGACGGAGCCGCTCTCACCTTTGCTAGGACTGATTAGGAGGGCAAAGCTGGGGGTTCTGCTATAAATTAAGGGGATCCACAATAGACTTCGTCTTGTAGGTCGCAGTGGAATGAGGCTCGCCCCCCCCCCGTTTTTATTCTATTCTATTCTACTGGCTGGCTGTAAGAGGAAGTATTGTGACCCTATGAAATTTTCGATATCAAATTTTCACCGTCAGATACACGTTTTCAAAAAGATCCCCTGAATCAGAAAAATCTTGTATGAAAAACAATCACACAACCTTACTCTTTCTGCAATTTAATCACAATTGACTGATTCTCTTCATAAAATGTAATTTGTTACTAGCTCAGGTTGGCACAACTATACATTGTACTGAAATGGCAGTTTAGAGGAAAGCTTTACGCAAAAAAAGCAATTTTCCAGGGCAATAATGTTGCAGATAGAAGTGATAGGCATTTAGGTGTGTATTATATAGTTTGAAGAAAATCGGAGGAGCAGTATTAGAAAAAATTACGAAAAAAAAAAAAAAAAAAAAAATGAGTAAAGTTGCACCCTTGGGTGATGGATCTTGCCGAAACCTTCGTGTCAAATGCTGTGGAGTACCTAAACGGCCTGCCAAGTATTAGCTTTCGTGATTTTTCGTTTTTTTTTTAATATTTGTCCTCTCACACCCACCACATATATATTATATACACATACAAACCGTTCTCCTAAAACTTTTTTTTTCGTACTAAGAGGAGTTGAGAATATGTATTTCCGGTGATAACGCAATTTCGATAAAACTGAAACTGACGCTTGCTGTGCCAAACCCTGTAGGTCTAGTATGAGAAACCTCCCCTCTTCATGAGGTTGAGCGCTTTCCCAACGAGCTATTTTTGCGCTATTATCTTCTCTGGCCTCAACGTGTCAATGGTCTCATCGCTGTAACGATTACAACACAATGAACAACTATGCGAGAGGGTTTCCTCCTCCTCCTTCTCCCCCTGGCATAGGTCTACACAAAGATTTTGAGCTAATTATCCCCCACCTTGTGTAGGTGTTTTTGAACCTACCATTATCTCGTGAAAAGGCCTATCACTAGATCAATCTGGTTCCTTCCTAAGCAGTAGGTCTCTTTAGTTCTATATTCTTGAGGGTATTTCGAGATCATCATCTTGCTCCTGGACTTAGTTTCCATATTATGTAGTGCTCTTTCCAGAGCCAATCACTAAAAGATGCAGGACACACAACGGAGTATTCACACCATTCCTAGCCACTTGGTCGACTGTTTCATTGCCTCTAATCCACACATATCTCGGCATCCATTCCAGCTTGGACACTTAGTTGTGCCAGTAAAGTTGCGTCAGGGATTCTCTACACTGCTTAGCTAGAGATGAGATGATTCTGAGCGCAGCAAAAGCCTTATTGGTCGAGACTTAGGAGGTCTGAAATGTCATGTAATACACGTGTCCACGAGACAAAGTTCAACAGTCCTATGTTTGGAACGATTTCACATTTACAATTGTAGTAAGTGGAATATAAAAAGAAAGGAATAATTTTTTATGAGATAATTCAAAAAAACTAAGAAATATGATGTAATTTTATTGCTGCGAGGTTATGACAATTAAACTTATTATAATCAGTATAATTTTCCCGCGTAAAAAAGAAGTACTTTTGCTATTAAAATGAAATAAACGTCTTTCTTGTGAAGATTTATCATCCGTTCTTTCTTTCTACTTTCTTTTTTTTCTGTGTTAGGAGAATAAAAGTAGAACAATAAGAATAAAAGAGCAGGAAAAAAAATGGTGGCAGGCGGGATATCCCAGTTTAATAACAGTTGTTCACTGCCTACTTTATGGAAATAAGCTTATTTAATGCCCTTTATAAGAACAAAATTAATATCTCTTCAGGGGAACACTAGCGCTGTAAAATAATAATAACAATAGTGTAGTAGTAGTAGTAATAATGGAAATATTTATGTGCAAAATTTTTCCAACCATTAATTAATTTTTCTAATTAATTTTAAAATAATTACATTTTTTTATTTTTTTTTATTGTTGGATATTAATAATACGTAATGAGATTATTATCGGTTAAATTATTTTAGTGTAATATTTACTTCCTCTATGTCCTCTGAGTACGATAAAAATGGGTTTTGAGAATGGTTTGTATGTATGTGTGTGTCTGTGTGTGTTTGAACAAAATATTCAAAAAAGAAAAATCACGATAAGCTAAAACTTGGTATTCCCTTTAACAGCATTTGATATGAACGTTTCGGACAAAATCCATCAACTGAAAGTGCGCTTCACTAATTTTTTGTTTTTTTTTGTTTTTGTTTTAGGAGAGTTGACGGCAGTATTTGCTGCTGCGGCTCGGATTGAAACCATTGAGACCAGTAATTGTAGGGTGAATTTACTGGCGACTGGTGTCATTACAATATCTAAACGGAATATCAAGGGTTGGGCTTCTCGTGAATTTTCCTTTTCTTGAGAAATTATGTTCAATTGAACGTAAACAAAAGTTCGTTTAAACCCATTCTTACTTTCACTTACTCCTAGTAAGAAGTGGAAGTATTGCGATCATGCCAGATTTTCGAAATGGAGTTTTCACCGGAAATACACGTTTTTGGGGTCCCCTGAATACGAAAAAAATGTTTTTACTGTATAGTCTGAATTTGTTTATGTGTCTGTCTGTATTTTAACAGAATACCACAAAAATGAAAAGTTGCAAGAAGCTCAAACTTGGCATTCCGTTTAGGTGTACTACCGCCACCGAATCAGATAGGAAGATTTCGGTCCAAAATCCCATCAACCAATAGTGCGACATTACTTAATGTTTTTTTTTTTTTTTTTTCAGTTTTTCGTGAATTTTCTCGAAAACGGTTCCAACGATTTTCTTTAAACTTCGTATACTACCACCAAACATAAATATCTATCACTTTTATTTGTAATAATTTTCTTGGAAAAAAAATTTATAGGTGGTGGTGGGGGGTTCTGAATAATCTGAGACGTAAAATTCAAATGTGTTTATTCAATATTATTACAAGTCATTTTACAATGTTGAATATACAGGGTGTCCCAAGGTGTATGGATAACGACTTTTTCTCGGAAACTAAGATAGCTAGAAAAAAAACTAAAAAATACGTGTCCCCGTAGTTTTTTGTTAGAAAACCAAATTTAATTTGCAAATTTGTTTTGGTGCTTCCAGAAGCGAGATACAGGCACCAACTTCATTTTTTCAAATGGGGAGGTGTGGTTTTTATTTAAGAAATAGATTCCTCTATTTTTTGTAAGAAAAATTTACTTGAACGGTTTTTTTCTTTGAGCGATATTTTACAAGTTATGAATGAAAACATGATTCCTATAAGAAATTTAAAATGATATTATAACGGTTTTTTGATTGAATAAGAAGAAATGTACTATTTTATTATAAATTTTACTCCTCATTAATTACAGATCTTGCTCGAACTGGCCCCCACCATTAGATATGCATACACATGCTTTTTCCTGCCAATTGTACCTTACGACCAAAGAAATACATTTCTCAAAAATATCGCTCAAAGAAAAAAAACCGTTTCAAGTAAAATTTTTCTTACAAAAAAAATAGAAGGAATCTATTTCTTAAAATAAAACCACAACTCCTCCTTTTGAAAAAATAAGTTGGGTCCTGTATCTCGCTTCTGGAAGCACCAAAAAATTTTGCAAATTAAATTTTGGTTTTCTAACAAAAAAACTAGGGGGGGGGCACGTTTTTTTTTTAGTTTTTTTCTAGCTATCTTAGTTTTTCGAGAAAAAGTCGTTATCCATATACCTTGGGATACCGTGAATATTATGTCTTCTCTACCTACCATTTTTTGTAATTTGGCACTTATCCATCCCACCGCATGTATATTTATGTTGGGATAGACTTGGAATTAGAATTAGAATAACACGGAGGGGGGCTCAAACCCAGGCACTACAGCCTACCATTTTGGGATAAATGAGAAAATTTATCATTTTATACGTAATTAATTTTATTGAGAGTAAATAGTAAGAGAAAATTTTGTGAGAGTGCCACACCAGATTTTTTTTTTTTGTTTTTTAATATATAAACAAAGGATTGGTAAAAGTTTAATTTAAAAAGTGTGATATGATCATAATATTTCCTATTTTTATAGCAATATGAGAAAGTAAAAATATTTTTAATTCTGTTATATTTAATGGAAACAAAATAAATATATTTTGAAAAAAAACAACTAAGGTGAATATAATTGAATTCATAGCAGAGAGAGAAAAAGGTGCAGTGCTTTTGAATAGAAGGTTTATATATATATATATATATATATAAACTAACACAAGGAGAGTGGGAGTAAGAAAGGAAATTCACTCGCGCCTCTTAACTAGGTTATGCGGGAAATAGTAGACCCGCCTCCTCTTACTCGTATATAAATATATACGTTAGTATGTATGAGTTGACGGATTCACTAAGTAAGTAAAACTAGGTTAGCAAATTTATAGCAAGTGGTAAAGTGACTACCTAGTTAGCAGAGAAAAGTGTGTGTGGTTAAAGGCGGAAGAGCGTGAGCAGTTGTGGTGTTGCACTATATAACGGCGTAATGGCGTGATGCAGTGGTTCGGGCACACGAGGTTGGAGGGAAAAAAAAAGAAAAAAAAAAGCACATACAGTAGGGGAAACATACTATAAGCAAAGTGTACGCACTACGGAGATTTGAGATGATGAAGAAGAAGAAGAAGAAGAAGAGGGAAACGAACTCAGCCGCCGGAGAATGAGAAAAGTACCAAGCGAACACCAGGAACTGGGTGTTGTAGAAGGTGGGAAATAGGAGTGTTACAAGATTACATGAATTCTCTTCTCCCTGGGAGAGAGAAAGGAAAAAGGGGCAAAAGTAGAAAAAAAATTCCCGCAAACTAAATATCTCTCACTCCCTTAATCCAGAGACTGACTTCAGCATAATATTTTCCAGCATCTCTTTTCAGCTATCCTTGTTGTGGCAATTTCTTGCTTCACTTTCAAGAATTGTAAGAGTTTATAAGTGTATTTATTGGTTGAACCTTTTTCCGTACAAAAAAAAAGAATAGAAAAATAAAAAAGTTTCTAAATATATATATATATATATATTCGCATTATTTTTTTTTATCTGACGCCGGATTATGGATATCATCGATTTTTCTACACGCAGCCATGTATAACTTTGATCTCTCATGGAAATATGCGTCCTCGTCGAAAAAATTTTTGTTATCCCTGGGGAGCACGTTAATGTCATTTACTCTATATTTAAGAGATGATGAGTTAACAGGTATTAACTTCCTTACTGGACATTGTGGTTTAAGGAGACACTTCTTCTTTAGTAATGACTGTGACAAAGAAGTAAACACCCATCCAACTTATGACAGATGGGTTGTGTGTGAGGAAATTAGGTTCAGGACCTTTGTCGGAACAGGATGCCTGTGGAAGAGCATTAGGCTATTTCCCATTAAGGTTATTGTCCGACAAATATGAAATGGATTAGATATTTGTTCCAGACCCGGTTTTCTGTTGTTTTTCTATGGGGCAGCTATACGAGCCCAGTGGAGCATTGGATAGAGTAGGGTTTGGTCCCTCCTCACAGGCAAATAATAATAACAATAACAGGTTTTAAACTTTTTTTTTTTTTTTTTTTTTTTTTTTTTTCTTGGCTTGGGTGTTTTATTATAAACTCCCATATTGCTTAAACGTATATTGTGCAGGTAACGTTGCAAATAAGCATCTTCGGAAGTGAGCCGTAAAAACCGTTCTTGGGAGATTTGTGAGTCAGTTAAATGGCTTTTCCCAGCGATTACCACAATCTTCAGTTCGCTGGTGAATTTTTATTGTTTTTTTCATTTATGACTTTTGTGATTTACGATCTTACTAGCTCCAAAGTGACTGGTTCTAGAGGTTGCAGGTTGCAGAGACCTTCTTTGGCCAGCTAGTTTCCTGTTGTGCCGCAATGACTGGGAGTCCATTACGGCACATTCCTGCCTTTGCCAAACCATGTTGCTTCTAGTTCTTCTTATAGCTTTTACTTTCTTACTTGGATGGAAGTTATTAAAAGCCAGAGTGAGGTTATTCAGCGGTCTATTAAAATCTATTAAAACTACGATCCTATTCGTGATAGTTTTAATAGTGTTAAAGTTCATGGCTGCCAAATGTACTGCCGCTATGGCCGCATCAAAAATGGTACCATCTTTTTTTCCCAAAGTAGCCTTCCATGGAAGAGATTCTTGAAAAAATATCCTGCACCAATGATAGATAGATAGATTGCACTGCGACCTGAAAGATCTATTGTGCCCCCCGGAGCATTCTCCAATGCATAGCCGGCCTCCAAGCAGCGTTTTCTAGCTACAGACAACACAGCCCATCCATCACCGGAGAGTGAGTTGTAGAGGCTCCTTGGAAGAAAAAATCTAAGGGCAGCATGCTGGATTCGAACCTCCGTGTTGCTAGTCCAGCGCGCTACCACTGAGCTAATCCCTTCCTTCTCCCTTGGCTTTCGCCAATTAACTAGGGACGGAGACCCTAGTTTGTGTACGGCGTTTGTGCTTGTCTGTAAAGTGTAGAGTCTATGCAGTTTAAGTGAACTGTGTACTGTTCTGATGAAGTGCATGGAGTACTGAGCTGTGGTAACCCGTGGGGTCGCTACTCTCCAAGTAACTGCATGCCCCTTGACGGGCAACTGCACCAATGATAACTTTCTGAGGTTTCCTTGAGGCCACTAGTCGGCGTAGTCCACTCATTCTGCGAGTATTTCTCCTGTATGCTTTGCAGAGATGATACCTCTAACATAGCAGGGATTTCTTCTGTTTTCTTTCCGTCATTTTCTATCGTAATGGTTTCAAAAATGGAGTTAATTGAATGTGACTGGTGCTCTCTTGTGAGCTATAATATGATCATTCTACTACCTGCATGGATAGACGCTTGTCGCCCCACCCACCTAATATATTCAGGTTATGACAAATGAATGAAATTCCAAATGTAAAGAAAAGTTGTGACTGTAACACAGCAGTAAGAGAAAGTCATGTGGAATGGATTACGTAGTGAATAGTAATATAATTCTAATTAACATTGATTATTGATAGTATTATTTTTTTTTTTTAATTGTTTGTTTAGTTTAATCATATTTATAAGAAACTTCCAAATCCTATTATGTTATTGGATATTTACCCGCATTGCCTTGTTATAATATAATGGACCAATATATCCGGATCATATGTCTTTATAAAAAAGAAACAGCTTATATAATGAAAACGGGGAAAAAATAATATATATATATATCTAGACTATTAGGTATTATATGGGCCGAGACTCAATAGGATTTTTGTAGTAGAGACCTTCTATTATTGTATCATTGCATTCAAACCTATATATATATATACAGCTATTACAGCTGTGGATATTTAATATTACACTTTATATACAGAAATCTGTGTGTGTGTGTGTGTGTGTGTGTCTGTCAGTATGTGTGTAAACATGTAACGCTACTAGCACTCAATTTGGTGGATTAACGAACTAATAAAATATCTCTTGTATTAAAAAATTACTTGGGGGGGGGAAAAAGAAAAAACAAAGGAAAAAAAATACTGATAGAAAAATTTGATCACCATTTTATACTTTATTTTTAATGGAAAGATTAATAAAATAAATAAATAAATAAATACATAAAAAACTTGAAACATTGTACCACATAAATAATATAATATTCATGACCATATATCAATAAATTAATAATTCAATAACAATTCATATATTCATGCATATTTAAATCAAAATATACGTTTATAAATAAATAAAATAAAACTGGCGATAAAATATAATAAATCTAATAAATAGAGAGAGAGAGATAGTATTCCATCTTTTGTCGATATTTACTGTTCAATTTATTTATACTAAAAATAGATATTGCACCAAGTTTTCATATTTGTGTATAAATATTATTATTTCTGACATGCTATTGTATTACTAGAATATTGACTGAATTATAAAATATTTATTTTAATTGAATTGTATAAAATATAAAAAATTAGAAATTTGAAGATTAAATTTAATTAACAGATTTCTAACGTAAAAATATATCCTGTGCGAAACATTCGCACAACTTTCTCTTATGAAAATTAAAAAATATAAATACAACCTATGGCGCAATAGCCTGTGAAAGGCCAAGGCTTACCAGATGGCGATTTGTACAGCGGGGCGTGTGGTAAGCACACCGCGGTTCCCTCGTCGTTTAGTTCCGGACTTCGCTACTTAGGTGTGCTACCAACTAGCTTCTTACATTTTCTCTGAATGCTGGATCAACACCGACTTTGCCCTCACGGGAGTTGAACTCCGAATTCTTGCACCTAAGGCGAGTGCGCTAGCCCACAAGACCAACGCTTTTATTCCTCTTAATACTTTCTCTTATTCCTCTTAATACTTTCTCTTATTCCTCTTAATACTTTCTCTTATTCCTCGTAATACTTTCTCTTATTCCTCTAATACTTTCTCTTATTCCTCTTAATACTTTCTCTTATTCCTCTTAATACTTTCTCTTATTCCTCTAATACTTTCTCTTATTCCTCTTAATACTTTCTCTTATTCCTCTTAATACTTTCTCTTATTCCTCTTAATACTTTCTCTTATTCCTCTTAATACTTTCTCTTATTCCACTTAATACTTTCTCTTATTCCTCTTAATACTTTCTCTTATTCCTCTTAATACTTTCTCTTATTCCTCTTAATACTTTCTCTTATTCCTCTTAATACTTTCTCTTATTCCTAAAGTTGTACATATAAAACGACAAATTTTCTTAAAATTTCTAATTTTGCTCAAATGCCGAGTTTTGGGCTCCGGAGGTCTGAGTTAAACAAGGCTATTATTTTTCTTCCCTCTCATAATCCTTGTTTCTATATCACTACCGCAGATGCTATAATGGGTTTCAGAAGGAGAAAAAAATAGGTTGTAAAGATAAATAAACTCTGAAGTATGGGTGAACACTGTATAATCGAAAGGAAGCACAAAACTGCCTGGACATTACACTAAAATAATATATAAAATGGTAGTGAGAGGTAAAGAGAAAAGCTGATGATGCGTTGGGACTGCTGTATGAATTCTGCTGCAAGACTGTCGGTAGGCTCCCTCCTATGGCTGACACAGCTATATTTAAACAGTTTTTCCCACTCTAGTCTGGCCTAAACTAGTGAGTGAGACTGTCTCTCTCTCTCTCTCTCTCTCTCACTGCTTTGGATCCCGCTCTTCGGATTCTATTACATCATCAGTCTCACTCACTCGTTTAGGCCAGACTAGAGTGGGAGAAACTGTTTCTCTCTCTCTACTCTTGATCCCTTTCTTTGAATCCTATTACAGATGCCATTATTATATATAATAGAACCGAGTAATTTAAACTGATTTACAGTTCTAACTTGGTTGGTATTTTGCTATAACTGGTTGTCCGTCAAAGTGCTCTGTTTTTTCATATTTATTTTTAATCCTCACTATAAATTATTTCCAAGACGATGTCCTCTCTGTATTGGACCCAGGTCACCTGGTCATCGGGACTGGCTAAAATTGCTCATGTACAGATCTTCTCTGATCTTTATCACCAATTTTCCTTTCCATTCTGTCACAGCAACATTCAAATATATTTTGGAAAAATGGGAGACAATGCACAGCCTTGTAGCAGACTTTTGGAGGTAGGAATTGTCCTTGATAATTTAAATCACATTTAAAAATTAGGAGATTGTTTCGTCTGATTAATTAAAGTAATGCCTATTTTTTCAAGAGGGCTTAACGCCCAACTACCAAATTTGGGTCGGGGACGAAAGCGGAAGCGCATACATTACCATTAACATTTTTAAATGAATATAAAATTTAGCAGTTATACGCAGAATTCAAACTGGGGACCTCCCATTTACAAGTACATGCTCATTAATTAATTACTTTTATTAATAATAAATTTAAATTATAATATTAATAGGTCATTAATAAAGATAATACAAAAACTATATTTAAATCAAAACAACCAATTTCTTATTTCCTTTTAATAAATAATTGAATAACTGTCTGCAGACATCGTGAACCAATCGATACGATTGAAGAAATGCTATGTATTATTTAAAAACATTGATAAACATACAAACAGACACGTAAAAACACACACGCAATATAGGGACGTAAAAAAAATATTCGGCTTCCGCTTTTTAGTCTCCATTAAAGAAACATTCCCTCTATAGCTGTACTTAATATTTTATTACTGAAACATTAATATTAAAATCAATTACCATAAAATTTTTAGATTTTATTGGTCAATAAATTTATATTGCCATAATCCGGCAGTTAGCGAGTGTTACAGAATATAGTAATATTGCTCTCATTAATTCATATTCGTAATAAAACAGTATATATGTCAGTGGCACTTAATCATTTTAGTAACTGGCACCCTTTTAAAACTAAAAATACATTCTTGCAACCCTTCGAAAAATTGTCCGAATGATTATTATTTTCTTTCAGAGCTGTTATATTACGACTATCCCAAATTTTCGAAATTCTACATTCATGGATATAAATGTTTTAAGCTCCTCTGAGTTTAAAATAAAAATGTATTTTTAGCCCAGGGTCTGCGCGTGATATTTGTATGTATGTGTGTGTGTCTGTGTGCGTAAATGTATCTCAAAAATAAAGAAATGCAGGAAGCTCAAACTTAATATTTCCTTTAAATACTAGTCGTGGGAAATGACGACTACAAAAGTTTTTGGGTCATATCCATCAATCAGAAGTGCAACTCAACGGATTGTTTGTTGTTTTCACGATTTCCTCGAAAATTGGAAATGCTAAGTTCACATTAGAAACATTTTTCCACTAAAAGTTGGTTTTTGGGATTCTGAGGAATCTATGGCCTAAGGCTTAACACTAAACTGTTTAACTATTTTCTTGGTTTGTATAGTATAGGCTGTATTTTGTATCTTCTTCTTTGCTTTGGGTGATTATAAAATGAACCTTTATTTAACAGCCAAGAATTATTTTTTTATTTTTTCATGTAAATATTACAGAGTTTAATTGTCCCCTTACGTTTCAACACTGAACGTGCTATCTTCAGAGGGATACTAAAATACAGACATTATTTTACTTTAACATTTTACATATATTTTTTGATTGTGTTATTGATTTTGTATATAATATTTCTATTACTACTTGTCCAAAAATTACTAACCTTTATTAACACTGTTGCATTTATAAATGTGTATTTTTAATATCTTTTTTAAGGCTCCGTTAAATTGTTGTTTTTTTAAAAATTCCATTTATTTTTAGTTTAATAACATTTTTTTATGTTACATGTCCCTCTATTGTTTATATGAGTAAGTCAAAATTAGATAAAAATGTTTTTTTCAGCCTTAAATAACTTTGGTTTAATTTGGACCACGTGATTTTTTAAATATATGAAATTTTATTCTATTTTTTGTACTGTTTATTGCCTGAAAATTGTGCAAAAATATATTTATTTAGTTTATTTCAAATATATACTTTAATTTAAAATTATTTGTTATAGAAATATTATATACAAAATCAATAATAAAATAAAAAAATATATGTAAAATGTTAAAGTAAAATAATGTCTGTATTTTAGTATCCCTCTGAAGATAGCACGTTCAGTGCTGAAACGTAAGGGGACAAATAAACTCTGTAATATTTACATGAAAAAATAAAAAAATAATTCTTGGCTGTTAAATAAAGGTTTATTTTATAAACACCCAAACTAAACTGTTATTTTAACTAGTAGCGCTGTCAAGTGTCTACAATGTAAGTCATATTATATTATTATTATATTTCTAAATCGCAGGAAACTGAAATAACTTTAGTCTAAACGCACTTCCGGCCAACCGATTTTCTACAAAAACTCAGAATTTTGATAACAAATTTAATTTCTAATTAATATTTTTTAGTTGATAAAATGCTATAATGAAACTAAAATAGCAGTTTAGAGAAAAACCTTGAAACCGTGCTCCTACCAAAAACTACCTTAAATGAATTTTTCCAGAGAATTATTTTAAAATAAAACTTGTAGTTCTTTATATGTTCTGTCGATATACTAAGTTTAACGAAAAATGTCTAAGCCGCTTTTGAGTAAATCTTAGAAAATTGAAAAAATTGTTCAATAGAAACGCACTTTCTGATTTTTCTTCAAACTCAGAATATTGGCAATATACTTATTTGTATTTAATAACATTTATGATATAATTATATAATGAATTGAAATAGCACTTTCGAGGGAAAAATAACACTACCCCTTCCAGACATGCTCCCTTAATGAATTTTTCCAGAGAAATGTTTGAAATAAAAGTTGTAGCTTTTTGTATGTGTGTGGTTAACATGCCAATTTTAAAGAAAATCGTTTGAACCTTTTTGAAAATTCGCAAAAACTGAAAAATCAATTCCTTACTTCCGTTTGAGGAATTTTGACGTATAAGTTGGATCCTGTAGTGATTCCAAATGGAATGTGACAGATTTGAAGTTTCTAGAATTGTTTGTTTTTAAGCTTTGGTGACCATATGCATAAACACACACAGAGAAATAGACCATTTTTTAAAAACCACTCAAGTTTTGGATACAGGTGATAACACGATCGCAATACTTTCTCTAACAGCAGTTAAAGAAAGTCAAAATCAATCTCATTCCCCGTATATCGAATAAAGGTTACATAGCCAGAACGTCTTACAGTATTATCTGCCTACTTCAAGGATGGTAATACCTGTTCCTGCTTTGCCTTGCCGGGAAATTGATTGTTAAAAATCTACAAATATGGGAGATATTCTATCATTATACGTTGACCAAAACATCTTGATATTAAAATGAGTGTGCCAGAAATGGTGTTCTACGGTCAACATAAATTGATTATTTGAGATAAGATTCGAAAGGCTGCTTATTTACTTACTATTTTGAGGCGCATGGTTAGATTTATTTTATACTAAAACCTAAAAGTCTTTTTAAAAAAAGAAATGCCTTTTGGATACAGTTTTTCTAAGCGCTTAATATATCTAGAGAAACTAACCTCCAGCACTACATAATATTTTAAACGTTTATGATTAATATGTAGATCGGTCTGCAATGCCCTATGTCTATGATTTTCGTATTCTTTCGACTAACACCGGCTGTAGTTCCTTCAATTGCCGTCGTTAAGAAATCTTAGTCGATCTATAAGTAATGTAGTCGCGTACCCTCTGGTTAAAAACCGCTGGTATCGGTAAATCATGTCAGTCTATATAAGTTGAGATTTTATAAATGTATAAACCCATTAGTAAATATTAAGCCCTGGTTCTCAAACGAAGCTACAAAGAAAACTGAAGAATAAACAGGTCGTCTGAAACCAACCCTCGGTTTATGCAAGTAATATCTTAACAAAATAGGCAGAATATCTATTCCTTTATGTTCATTGTGCGAAGTAAATGAGAGACTAGAACATGCGAGTATATTTATAACGTACCCAAGAGAGATCATCTTTATTTACCAAATTAGTAAAGATAAATGATGAAGTTACTCTATCCTGGGTGCTGGGACATGGTGGTGTAGAAGGCGATGAAGTGGCCGACACCCTGGCAGAGGGAAACGCTTCATCTCCTCTTTTGGATCCTGATCCCTTTTGTGTAGTCAGATACCAGAAATCAAGAAAGAGGATGTGGCGAAAATAGCACAACTCTGGAACACTCTCCCGGGACTGAGGCAGGCTTCAGCAGGAATAAGCAGGAAATGTCGAAGGCCTGCATCAATCTGAGTAAGAATAAGATCCTTCTGCAGACTCAGAGAACACCTGTGGAGCAAGCTGGGCCTAGAAGATGATGGCACATGCAGATTCTGTGAGAAGATGGAGGAAACTCCAATACATCTTCTCTCCGACTGCTACGCCGTCATCCAACGAAGATTTAATTGCCTGGGTTGTTACCAGGTGGGGGAGGAAGAAATACCCACCCTAGAACCCTCCAGGATTCAAGGATTCCTTAGGAAGCTTGACTTGGAGTGGGTGCTATAGATGAGCAAGCTCACTTACGGTGGCAGAGAGGAACAATAGATCAGGACATGGTCGCGCATGAACCCTCAAAGAAAAAAAGTTAATTGACAACCCCTTCTGCTGTACGGAACGTTATTAATAACGAGGTCAAACAGAGAAGCCTTCCAGCAATTAAGTATTTAAAATTGATAACATGGTCGAGTTGTATTAGTACTTAATAATTATTAGAAGAAAAAGAAATACTTGGATATGACCTTTAGTGCTAATGCCCATTACATTTAAAATAAAATAAAAAATAATGCGAAGAAAACCTGGTAATGTCAAGAAAAATATCGATTGCCTACTCGATTCAGTCCTTGTATCAATTATTACAATTTATCGATTGACGAAATCTAATATATTAGTAAAATCACGTCAGCCTAAGAAACATAATTAACGGTGTTGTATAAAGAGATATACTATTCTGTAACCTAACTTTCTCTACCTAGGAAATATTACAATCGTATGAACTTTTAAATATCGAGTTTTCGCTGGAAATATACGTTTTGAGGCCCCCTGTGTACGAAAAAGTGGTGTTTCGAAACTGGTTTTCTATTTCTATAGATTTTTTTGTTTTTAGTAGTAAAACCTTATTGAGAGGAAATTTATTTATGCTCCATGCAAAGTATAGGTATTATATTATGTTTTATAAATCTATAAAGAGTTACATGTTATTCATATTGTATTATAAAAACCTTATAATTTTTTAATGAATAACTAAAATAGAACATATACGCAAAAAAAGATACATGTTATTAAATTTTATTTAGAAAATAATTACTTAATGAAAGACTTGAAACAAAAGAAATAGAAATTAAAATAACTGAACACAGCAGATTTTATTTAAAAATTTATTCAATTTATAATTAAATTTTTTCATTTTCTATATATGGATGGACTTTTTTTTCGTATTATATATGAAGCATTAATATTAAATTTATTGAAATTTCCAAAGAAATTGTTATTTACGAGTCCATTTTTCTTCATTGGCCAAGTTCTTCCCTGGAGAGTTGCCATTCGAATTAGATCGGAACTAGCACTAAGCAGAAAGGGGCGATAGTCATAGAGATTAAGTGGTTCACAGTTTGTGCAGATTTATCCGCACAGTTAACACGCCGGGGAGGTTATTATATTAAATCTAAGTAGTTAAACATTGAATTTACCATGATCTGAGGGCAGTATTACAAAATTTGTTTCGTTCATTTACGGACGGAAAAAAGTTTTTAAATTAAATTAGATTGTTGTAGGGGATTGTAGCACTGCGACCTGACAGATCTGTTGTGCCCTCCGGAGCCTTCTCAGTGCACAGCCGGCCTCCAAGCAGTGTTCTCTAGCTATAAACAACACTGTTCATCACCGTACAGTGAGTTGTAAAAGGCCTCTAGGAAGAGAAAAATCCTAGGGCAGCATGCTGCATTCGAACCCAGGACCTCCTCGTTGCTAATCCAGCGTGCTACCACTGAGCTAATCCCTTCCTTCTCCCTTGATTTAGCCAATTAACTAGGGACGGCGACCCTAGGCCCTGTGTTTGTCCTTGTCTATAAAGTATAGATTGTATGTAGTTTAAGTGTATTGTGTATTGTTCTGACGAAGCGCATGGTTTTCTGGAGCTGTGGTAACCCGTGGGGTCGCTACTCCCCAAGTAACTGCATGCAACAGATAGCTCTTGCGAGCAAAAAAAGTTTCTAATGGAAGCATTTTTTTCTTCAATTCCGCCACTGTTGATTCCAAATCTGAATGATTTGTTCCCTTTATGATACATTTTTTAACATGGATCACAGGAAATGATCATAGCTCTCAAAAACAGATGTTCCTCCTACGACGCTTCTTTGGCATCTTAAATATCATGAAACATTTTTGTAAAAATGAAGTAAAACAAGCGGTTTGGAAACGATAATATATGTTAACATTTAACAAATAGTATAATAAAATACTTTTAATAGCAGAAGGTGGAATAAAAAGAAGCAAAAATAGACTTATTGAAATTATTGTAATATGACAAGGCGTTTTCATTGTACTTATTGAATCATGCGACCAGGATCTAAAATAGCTAGCGTTAAATTAAAATAAAACAATTCTCAAACAATTTTACGCCAAATTAAATAAATCAACTCAGATACTGTCGCAGATCTAGAAATACAGATTTAGGGGACCTCAAAATATGTATTTCCAGGTGGAAACTCAATTTTGCAAATCTGGCACATTCGCAATACTTCCTGTCAGTAGGAGTAAGAGAAAGTAGTAATAAAAGAAAAATCAAGGAAAATATACTATTAATAAACTGAATTAATTTGTTTAAGAAAATTTCATTAAAAAAAAAAAAATACCAAAAAAAAACAATTTTTTTTTATTTTCACTAAATATATATGATAATTATTCTGAATATTTTATCAAAAGAAAAGTTGAATAGAGATACAAATTTTCCTATTCCAGGGAAAACGCCACCAGATTTCTAAACTAGGGAATACTTTAACAGGCACTAAGGAAGAAAATTACGTGCACATAATACCAATGAGTTATTTCTTAACACAAAATTCTTGTTTCTAATTTTAATAAGTCTCAGTGTTGTAAAACTTATTTATCATAATAATTTTCCTTTTTAAATTAGGAAAATTGCTAGTGTTTTTGTTCTAATTGGTTTTCTGGTTTTTAATACTTTCAATTTTGAATTAATAATTATCAAGTTAACAAGCTTATGATAGTTTGACCGGAATAAAAACTACTCTATTGAATAGAAGCAGCTGGGTTTCCCTACAAAAATTAATGAGGTTGAACCTTAGGATATTTAGGAATTCAACAAGCTGGGTGAAAGCAGCAAGTTCCACATCTGGCAACTTACTTAATTTGAAAAGTTTGGGATAAAGACATTATGGTCTCTGATGTTACTATTCAATAAATTTAGCAATGAAGAAGGATGTTAGTGCAATCCGTATCAACCCTAGAGGCATCATCTTTAATAGGATGAATCAATACTTGGCTTATGCAGATGACGTGGGTTTATTAGTTCGAACTATACTGGTAATCCTAGACGTTTTCAAAGAGTTTAACAAACAAGCCAACAAACTTTGACTTCCTGTCAATGAAATTAAAAACAAAGTATATGCTGTCCACAAAAAAATAACGGCCAGAAAGCAATAAGTCTGTGAAACTATAAGTTTGTATTGATCAAAAACTTTAGATACTGCTATCACCTTGATAGAAATGAAGTCTGGATGGTTACAAAAAGTTCAAATAACAGCCAGTAATAAAAATGTTATTCATCGTTGCAGAAAGCTCTTAGTCACTCGGGAATGCCAAGGTAATAATATATAAAACAACATTAAGGGCGGTTGTCATCTGTGGCAGCAAAACTTGGATACTAACTTAAAAGAATTGGCGTCTTCTACAAATTTTCTCTATTATATTCAGTTAGCCTCGCAGGACTAGAACTTAGAATAGACCAGCTTCCGTCCAGGATGTCCCTAAGAAGGCCGCGGCGGTTTTGATGAAGACATCATAAAGCATAAGCTTTTACCAAGGAAGTAAGTGACTGAGAGAGAGGGAACCATTAATGATCATCCCATGATCCCATGATCACCCCATTCCTTTCGAATGAGGAAGGAAAGGGGTTTAACCCATTTTAAACATTGGTTAAACTTTTTTAAACATAATTCCCTACCTCTCTTCTTCTTGCTAACCCACTTTTTTGTATTCCATTTATGGCATCCTTTTATTGTAAAGGGTTCTGGCAATTATTGTTGATACCACTTTTTAATAGCCTCACAAGATCACACGCCATTTCTTTTTTACTGGAACCAAAATTTATGGCGGACAGAGATATTCCAGATAACATTTCTTAATACATTACATAAAAGCGCCACGATACCTTTAACGCAGCACGAGCATCACTGTTAGTAGAATGATGTAGCAATGGGTGATTGAGTCGCTTGAAGTGTGATGTGGCTATTTTGAACTCTTGCTTGTGGAATAATGGTCAGCTGGTATGTATAACTTGGCGCACCTTCTCAAGATGAGACTTGTTACCTCGCCAAAGTTGACCTGGCGAGTGTTCTGAGCTTTCAGATTTTTCGTTTCTTTTTTCCTTCAGTTCCTCCTAGCTTTTGGTGGGAAATAGAAACAGCTTATAGATAAACTGCTTATATATATTGGTTATAGATGGTTATCCAAATTGAAACCCATTCTCCATAGATGGAGATAATGCGTAGTTGGTATGCGCTTGAAGACTCAATTGGCACCATGTTACGGTTACAATTGGAATCTATAAAGTTTAGCTTTTCTGTGTGGCGAATTTGATGGTGATTGGTTTCATTACATAGCTCTTAGGGGATTTAAAGGTCACAAATCTAAAAGCAACAAGTCTATCATCAGTGGAGTCTACAAACAACGAGAAATAATCTTCAACAAGTGAACAAGCAACTGTTTGAAATCAAGATGAACAGTATCAAGAATTTACCTCATCAGTATCAACGCAACCACTCATCTCTCTATTTCACTCTCTCCCTCTCTATCTATACTCTTCATTTATATTCTTGTTACTAAATACAGACTGCAAAATATATATTGCAAGTAACATTGTCTCTCTCAATTTCCTGTCATTAAATAGACCAAATGTCGTGATAAGATTCACTTGTACTGCTTCAACACGCACATTTCTCCTCTCCACCATCAAACAAGTCCCAGTAGGAAAGAATTCACGTTAAATAAAACGGCAAAGCTTTGCTAAAGCGGTAGACTTTAATTACTATTGTCCATTCATATTTGTTACATTGTTATTGTTCAATTAAAAGGTACCTATATATTTACAAATCAACCCCCAAGTGTTTGTACTTTCCTAACAACAACACATTCTCCCCCCTCCACCATCTACGCTTCAACAAATCAATACTGGAGACACAATAGATTTCACAATACTGCTACCACACATTGAAACCATATATATCATCTGTGACATTTTGGATTACATGAGATTTCTTCCATTAAAACATATCATCCAAATCAGATGTCCATCAATGAGAATGAAACCGTAATTTCACTGTAAAATAAAAATAAACAAATCTGGTGTGAAACACAAGACGTACTCTCATTGCAATTTACATAGTGTTGATTTATTATTTATTTATACGGATATTATGTATCTGGTATTTTATCCGCCGAAGTATGTATATTTCTTTTATTCCTGTCCGGTTTCGGATTTTCATCCATCGTCAGAGCAAATTTATTGAGCTTGTGCTGAGACTTTACATCAACATATGGTTTCTGTCACAAACCACTGGCTCGTTGATTGTATGCATGTGCGGGAGGTTATAAGGTTATGTTACTATATGTGTTTGACTATATGGGCCCTAGGAATAGGAAGATATGCATCTTTTCGGAAAGCCAGGCAGCACTAAAGGCACTTGGGGCATTCAGAATTACTTCTTCCCTAGTCAGGGAGTGTAGAGACTCCCTGGAGGCGCTTCCCCGGCACAATAAAGTGCGGTTGGTATGGGTGCTGGGACACAAGGGGATAAAAGCTAATGAACTAACCGACCAACTGGCCAGAAATGGAGCGAACACCCCTTTCTGTGGGCCGGAACCTGTTCCGGGGATAGCCAAAAGTATGGCGAGAGCATCTCTGAGAGAATGGACTCGGAGAGAATATAATCGTCACTGGAGGCTAAATACTGGGGCAAAACACGGCAAAATGGTTATGCCAGAGCTGTGTAAGAGAAGAACCAGAGAGACCCTGGGTATAAACAGGTATCAGATTTGATAATGGACCTATTTACAGGGCACGTTAGGTTCAAGAAACATCTGCGCAAGGTGGGATTATTTGATTCGGAGCCTTTGTGTAGGCTGTGTCAGGACGAGAGGAGACGACCTTTCTGCGTTGCAATCGGCAGAATGAGGTACGAGATCTTCGGCACGTTGAGACCGTAGGAAATCGTGCTTCAAGAAGGACTGAATGGGGAAGGTCCTGGACCTCATGAAGAGGGAAGGATTTCTGTACTAGAATTAAGGGGTTGGCACAATAAGCCTCATTGGCTAGGTTGCAGTGCCTGGGTTAAAGTCCCCCCCCCCCGTGTCGTTCTATTCCACTATGTGTGCTTGTGTTTAAAATGACAAAATGGAATTATTATAAATTATGATTAGATATTCGAAAATAGTGCATAATAAATAGTATTTTTTGAAGGATACTTTATAACCAAATTTTAATAGTGGTGTTAAGTATGCTCAGTGTTTTATCAAGTCATTTTTATTAGGGGGGCCGATAAGAAATTTCAGTAGTATGTTATACTAATAAGAATAGATAAAGTTTAGAGAAAGGCATTGCAAAGTTTAGGGATAGTCAAAAGCTTGTAAAAATAATAAATAAATATGAAATCCAAGCAAGGTTAATATAAGAAAATATGTAGGTAAGAAAGCAAACGGCGAATTGAAGGTGATATTAAAACTATATTATTTTATTTAGGATATTACCTAGTTACAAATTTTACATGTAGCTAAAAATATGAAAATGTGCTTTCGAAATATAATATAAAAAATTGTAGTTCCGATTAAGTCGTGGTAAACCGATTTTCTTCAAACTTAGGTATTTCGGCCATACATTCAATTCTTATTAATATTTATCTTTATAAATAATGAAAATCGATATAATACATGAAATAGCATTTTAGAGAAAAGCTCTTACCGTCATCACCCCACTAAATGATTTTTTTTCCTGGAAAAATGTTTCAAATAAAAGTAGTATCTGTTTTGTATAATTAGTTGATATAATAACAAGTTTAAAGAAAATCGTTGGAGCCATTTTCAAGAAAAAAAAGGAAAAGAAAATCTATTCTGTAAACTGGTATATCTGGTCGACCGATTTTCGAAAACCTTATTGTCACGAACCCTTGATGCAAAACCCAAATGAAATACTAAGTTTCAGTTTTTGCGATTTTTCCGTTTTTATGTTATACTCGCGACACACAAACCGAGACCTATTTCTAAAAAAAAAAAAACTGTTTCGGACTCAGGGGACCTCAAAACATTTATTTTCGATGAAAATTTGACACGATTGTAATATTTCCTATTATTAGGAGTAAGGGAACGTAATAAATCAATGAATTAATGAAATAAATCTATAAACTTATTAAGACATTTATTGAGCAATTGGCCAAAATCAAGTTGTTATCAGTTAGATAAAGAATAATAACATCTATCTCAATTACTATATTGATATTTAAAAAAAATAAAGTTTGACCAATAAAAATTTAGCTAATTACAAGTATTATCTAAGAAGTTTTATCGTCAAGCAAAGTAAAGAGAAGGAAGAGTGCAGCACCTGTACCACACCATAAACACTGGAATGAGTGAGAGTGGCAGGTGGAGTGGGAAATCTGTCGTTATTATGAAGAAGGTAAAACTTCATTGTTATTTTGGTGTATTAAAAACTGTAGATTATTACTAATAATGGCTAACAAACCTTCCCAAACTTTGTTTACATCTACCCTACCCCCAAACCACACACTCTTCTCTCTATAACCTTACACTTTAATTAAAGACTTACTCCACTAACCCCATTCACACCACTCCCTCTTCACAACTTTAAACTAACACCACCACCGCCACTATATTAATAAAAAACTTTAGGCGAATTAAAAGGATTCAAGAGAGTGAGAAGGTGGAAGAGTGGCCACTAAAACAGAGATTGCTAGGAGAAAAATATCACCAGTATTTTAAAACTATGTTACTAGATGAGACTCAACGTAAAAAACAAAAAAAAAATCTGATTTTACTGAAACACTCACACGACTTTCTATTAGTTCTCTTATAATACAATTATTTATAAAATGACGAATTTTCTTTCAATTTCCATATTTTGTTCACTTGTTCTAACATAAGTATTAAAGGTGGTGTTGAGTATAAAGGTGGGATAGAGTATTTCACTCCAATAGTGAGTGGTACTTGTTTATAGGTGTAAACCGTATTTATTTTGAGAAGAATGTATTTATTGGAATGAGTGTATTTATTTGTGTGATTCTCGTATGATAGCGACGTTAGAAATAATAATTGAGGCTTGTGCCTGGCAATTGATAAGCCCGGCCGATCAGTGTGGTTGTATACCAAAAGCAGTTGTAAGGGCGCTAATGACCATGGCAGTTGTTCCGCCCAAAAAAAGGTGGCATTGGGGGTGGGGGGAGGACAGACAAGTGTCTACCAACCGAACCAGGTAAATAATGAATAATTCTAAAAAGCGTCAATATTATTCAGCAAATACATTTGAATTTTAACGTCTCAGATTCCTAAGAAACAACCTACAATCGTTCAACCTATAATTGTTTAAATTAAAAGTGATATCTTTATAGCTATGCAGTTAGTTAGCATTCCAAATTTAAAAGAAAACAGAATCATTTTTGAGAAAATTTAAAAAACAAAATTAAATAACTTATTCTGTTCACATATTTTCATCCAATTTGGAATTCTAATCTTATTCTTATAATCTATATTAAATATTAAATAGGTGATAGAAACAGATACTGAACCTGAAGTGGTACTTTAGAAGAAAGCTTAACGTTAAAGTTCCCCCCTACACAAAAATTCAGTTTCTCCTGGGAAAATGTTTCAAATATAGTGAAAGGTTCTTGTATTTTATCCGCCGTAGGATTCATATTTGTATTGTTCCTGACCGGATTCGGATTTTCATCCATCGTCAGAGCAAATATACCAAGTTCGTGTAGAGAGTTCACTTCAACGTAATGTTTCTGTTACACTCACACTTGTTGGTTATGTATATGTATGTATATATGAGTGTAACAGAAACATTACATTGTAATGAACACTCTACACGATCTTGGTGAATTTGCTCTGACGATGGATGAAAATCCGAAACCGGTCAGGAACACTATAAATATGCATGCTACGAGGGATAAAATACCAGATGTTATTCAGCATTGCAGACCCATCCACATATTCAACAAAAGTGATAGTTATTTATGTCTGTAAATCGTATACGATGTTTACAGAAAATAATCTAATAATACAGAAATATACATTTTGAGTAGTTCCGTGAGCACAAAATCAAAGATGTTCTGGAATGGTCTGTAAGCTTTTATATCTGAGTAAAAACGAAAAAATTGCAAGAAACTCAAATTTAATAGTCCATTTAGATACCAACATCACTAGCGTAAAAATTGACACAAATCGAAACAATGAATGTAAAAAATTATCTTATTGAAAAACGGTTAAATTTTATTCAAAAATTATAATTATATAAATATTCAAAATGAAATTTAAGGCTTTTCACGATTTCTTACGTCGATTTCAGTTAAGTTTTCTAAATCTGTCAGGATAACGAACGGACCTTGCTTAAAAGAGCTGCTAACTTAATAAAAAACTATCTAGAAGTTGGTAACAGTGCTGTAACTTCGTTTTATCACTCTCTGGCTGGACTCTGCTGTCTGAGTTAGTGGTTGAGTGGTTCCGACTAACCGTGGTTTAGAAGGTGAAAAGTGAACGCTAACCGCTAGAAAGTGCAAGAGGAGTTATACTTTGAAAGAAAAAGTTAATGAAACTTTATTATTTTCAACCTAACCATCTATTGAGACATTGAAATTCCTTCCGTCAATTCCCAGCAATACCATTCTAATCCTTTTCCACCACCTATCCTCTCAAACCATTGCAGTTCCCTTCCGCCCAAGGCGTCTAAAACGCCAGACGGGCCTCACGATTTCCTGTCTTCTAACGATCTAAGCATTTAGCTCAGCTTATTGGGAGTGCTATCGCTGGGCTAGCTTCTTTCCACGAAGCATGCGTGTGCGCGAATGCATTCACAGGTTTATGACAAGTGCAGTGCTTTCAGTGTTACTTATAGACTGTAAAACAAATTACAAAAAAAACAAACGGCTACGTCTAAAAATAATTTAAATTTATGCCATGTTTTATGACAGGTGCAGCTGCCATTTTTTTAAGACGTGAAAAAAGAACACTATTATCGTCAATGAATAGAAAAGCAGTTTTCTAAAATGCTTATCTTATAGAAAATTTTCTTTTTCTATTTTTGTTCGAAAGCTTTTTCTATTAACACATTGTTGCTTCCATTATTCCTTACCTAATCCACATCTTTGTAAATATTCGTCTGTAGCAAAAAAAAAAAAGGAAAAAAATTATAGAATAGAATCGATTTAAAAATTAATATTTAACCAATTTTAGTGTATCCTATTTATCGCTAAATTTAATATTAAAGAAGATATTATTAATTTAATGGTTTCAGTAATTGTAATTTAATCTAAAAATTACAATTAATTAAGATATGGAAACTGAGAGAATATCATCTAACAAAAGCATGATGTTTCTGGCGTCACAGAAGAAGAAGAAAGGGAAATAGACAGTCTAAATGGATTTGTCAAAACTCGCACTATACGAGACAGTAATTGAATAATTTGTAGCCTTGAAAATGATGTCCCCTCGCTAAGAGGCGCGCATTTATGGTTACGTCATTAATCTCAAATATATTGTACAGCTTTTAATACATTATCACATCATTTATGCAATTCATCTTTTAACTTTTAGTATAATAGGTGTTTATTTAGTTAAATTATTAATGAAATTGAGTAGAATTTAATTAGTTGCATAAAAAAATATATCTTACAAAATACAAACAGAATTTTGTTCATGTTAGTGAGTTATATACAAATTTTTTGTTTTGTTTTTTAAATGTTACAAACAAATGTGATAATGAGGATTTGAATTTCAAAGAAAATCGTTGCAGTCAGTACAAGAAACCCAACAAATAACTCAAAAACCTATTAAAAATGCCTCTTTCTGTCAATTCAAAATTTTGAAATTCTCTATTTGGAATTATTATATAACAGGTAAAATCGTACATTATACTTAAAAAACATTTCAAGTGAAAGCATACAGCTACTATTCCCACACAACCGCACAATAAAATCGCATTTCCTACGAAAACGTGACCATTTATTAAAAGTTGCAGATACTTGAATATTTAAACAATGTGAGAAGTATAAACGAAAAAAATCTATGGTGCTGATTTTGAGAAAATTGCAAAAAGATAAAAAAAATAAATAAATAAATGCAGTAAAATCGCACTTCCGGTTGATGGATTTTCCACGAAAAGTTCACGTCAGATGTGTCGTTTGTAGTGCCTAAACGGAATGTCAAGTTCGAACTTCCTGCGATTTTTCATTTTTGAGATATATTGTTCACACTTGCACACACACACATACACCCATACACAGACCATTCGCTAAAAGTAATTTTTCCGCACTCAGAAGACCTCAAAACTGTATTTCCGGTGAAAAGTTAAATACAAAAATTTGGCACGAAGCTTTTACTAGGATTAAGAGAAAGAAAAAAGTACCCAAGAACTGAAAATTGATAAAAATAATAATAATATTAATAAACTAAAAAGAGTTAATTTAATTTATATTAAATTTTTTGAATAAGTTGGTAGCGTTAAGACCAGAATATGGAGAACATATCTTACTAGTAACCTACAATCAGAGCATGTTGCGTCAGTTTAAAATTAAGCTTAACTAGAGTTACCCTTGAAACTTCATCAAATCATTTTTTTTTTTTTTTATTGTTACAAATGAAACTGATAGGTTTATATCTAGCATTTCAAATTTAAATAAAATCAATATACTAAAGAAAACCCCCCCCAGAAATCACCAAAACCTATTCTGTAAAGTCGCACTT